>WBMZ01005142.1:0-83068 GCA_013400975.1 Atrichornis clamosus
CGTGGCCGGGAGCGCTTGCGCGGCGCCCGGCGTGTCCTGGCCACCGGTGTCCGGACACGTGCGGCGCTGGCTCAGCGGCCCGGCCGTCCCCCCGCGCTGCCCAGGGGCCGCACCGGGCTCTTGGGGCACCCTCAGCGGCTCGGGCAGCACTCCCGTGGCGCTCGCTCCGTGCTCTCAGCCCGGCCCCTGCTCTGCCCGCGGTGGCGGTTACCGAACACGGCGCGTTCCGCTGCCTGGGCACACGTCAGCGTGTTCTGCAGTGGCGAGGTCTGTGGGGAATGCTGGTGATCGTGTACCAAAGAGAAACTTTCGCAGTACAAGATGAGGACTCAATGCGTCTCATCCTTTTTTCAGCACATGAGTCAGTGCATTCTCCTGCTGCTGACAAAGGCTATAGAGTACTTTTCTATCAGCCGAGCTGTGGAGACGGGGGACTCTCGCACTGGAAGCACCTCTAACAACCACTGCGTCATCCCAAAGAGGAGGCCTGTTTATGCTCCTTCAGGGATAAACAGCTACTAGGTGAATTAAACACTTAGAATTTAAACAGAATTGATACTTAAGGTGAAGAAAAACTTGAGTATCTACAGTATTGGCTTTGAAAGCTTGATTCTACCACTAGTGCTCTGTCTTGCCTACTGGGATCAGTGTATCCTTGCAGGTGATGTAGTTGGAAGAGATTTTTGGAGCCCTTCAAGAAGCTGAGATAGCATAGCCTCCCCCCATGGGAGATGGTTAACTCTAAACTGTTCAAACATGAGTACTCATAGTTGTCTGGCCATGCTGTCTGACTGCTTCCTCTTCTTCTGAGGTTGCTGAGCTTTGTACCAGCTTTAGAATTTGTTAATGTGTTTTCTTTGCAGTATGCACTCCCTAGAATTGTATGGTGTTTGCTTAGCAAGAGCAATCAAGATTATGTTTCATTTAGCTATTCATTACTCTGACTGTTATTTTTTTTGTTGTAGGTGACTCAGCTGTGGTATGTATGAGATTTGTCCACACACTGGTTCTTCAGAAAGGTTAGCAATGCTTTTCAGCCATCAGTTTCATCATGTCTGAAAGAATTGCTACTTTTACCTTTTCTTAAATTTTTATACAGCACTTATATCCTGTAGAATATTGATTTTTCTAGAGCCTATGGAGAAACAGGTTTTTTTGGTATTATTTAAGTTTACTCTATGGTGTAAGTCAGACCCTCATAAACTTAATGTCCCTGTAGCAGTGTCATGGGTGACAGCAGTAGGTCTTTACTGCACTTACACTGCGGAAGTGTTTGTCTTGCTCTTTGGCATGACTCTAGTGGCTACATACTGGTACTTCTGTAAGCTGCTTTTTCTTGTTGGCTAGTTACAAATACAACTTTACAAAGTTTAAAGAAAATATACTACGTAAACTTTGAACTGTACAATTGACTTGGAAATTTATTGGTACTGACTTAACTCTCTTGGCTTCTAAGAAGCATATCATTAACTTGACTTAGTGAAACAAAAATGTCATCCATTGTTGGTGCAGTCACCTGTGGGGAAGAACACTGGCTTCTGGCTACATGGAGCATTCCAGTGTGAGCACCTAGGTCACCTAGGGAAAACTGATGTGCTTCAAGGTTATCCACTTTTAAAGTGCTTCAGAAAATAAGAGCGATCTTCTCATTGACTTTGGTTTTGGCCAAAGCTGACTTCTGTGGCGCGAGGAGGTGAAAGCAATGAAAGGGATCCGAGCAGTTCTGCAGACTCCAGCAGAGCTGCTGGACAGCAGCTGCCACCTTCCCCAATACCTCCCAGGAGCAGCAGTGCTGTTCAGGTGCTCTGCTGGGTGTCTTCCAGTAGTGCTCTTTAGACTGAGCTCATTGTGCTCTTACCCCTTCATTTTTTACTTAGCTGACTTCTAGGATCAAGTGTCTTTTTCTGTATTTCTTTTTCATTTCTTTCTACTCTGGGGAGGACTTCATGGCTTAGACAGGCACTGATTCATTCCTAACCTGGAGAGAGAGGAGGGAAAGGTCCTAGCCTGGTCAGGAAGCTTATGGTGCCTGACAAGGGAACGTGGGGGCTGCCTAGCAGGAAGGGAAATTGCATCATGATGGCTGAGTGATTGAGAAACTTTGTGATTCAGTCCTGTTACGCTGCTGTGCCATGTGACAGGCATGGTGCATCAGACAAGCTATTTTACTGTGTGTTCCTAATAAATTATTTTTAAAAAGAAAAAAAAGAAATTCTGTATTGACATGTAACCCTCAGATTATTTTTTTTCTCATTTGCCTTGAGATAGTATCCTTACTGTTTTCTGTGTGGGCTATAAAACAGTCAACAGGACTGATTTTTAGTGGTATGAAAACAAAACCAAAAAAATTGGTCTTATTCTGTGGAAGTAAAATACCTTTTTATTGTTAAAGCCAGGTCCAAGTGGGTTGTCAAGGTCATAGAGGAAATCTGCACTAAAAATGGGAACTGACATAGAAAGGGCAGGTTTTCATCAAGCATTTTGACCATTGCACCCTTGTTCATTTTTGTGGAAACCTTCAGATACTGTTTGCTTTATTTCTGTAAACAATAGAAATCTTCAGTAGGGGATTACTTTGATTTAGCTTGTCCAAGGTCTGTTGCAGAAATTATTACTTTTGTTGCGATAAATGGCTTTGTTGAGTGCTATGCTCAAGCATCTTTAACAGCAGACCAGGGAGAATGGTTCTAACACTTCCCTTATTTAAAGTCTGTGTGGTATTAATCTGATGGTAGCTGGCATGAAGAGGTTTCATTCCTTTATTGGCTTGTGAAACAAAGTCCTTTAGCTAATTCTTCTAAAACTCTTGAGTTTTAGAAATTAGAAAAAAAGAGTCTTCTTAGATTTAATTTTCTCAGTGCCCAAACCGTTATCAATGTAATATGAAAATACGTGTTTCTGCAGTGTGTATATAGGGTCATGTTTTGAATATTTGCAAGAATTGCTTTGGAGAACAGAGCTTGTATTTAAGTGCATGTGTTTTGGGCAGAAATTACTGGTCTCCACAGCATGGCTTCCAGCATGATCAAACCAGCTTAGGATCTGGAGTCATGTTGTTGTGCAGATGAGTAGATCTTGTGGTCTTTCAGTGGCAAAAAAACCCCCAACATTCTGACCAGTGCTTGGATCTGGTTATGTTTAGCATGAGAGAGTTCATACAAAACAAATCCTAGTTCAAAAATCCTAATTTCACAATCAAACATTGAAAAAAATGTTTTAAATAACAGTAATGCTAAAATGTTTTCCTTTCACTGTTACACAATGAGCTAAAAATAGTTTTCATTCATAAAAAAGTCGCTTCCTTTGTTAAATAATCTGCATAGCAGAGAACAAAAGTTCATTTTGTAGTAAACTGTAGTTGTATTATAGCTCCAAGTCTGACACCTTTATTCCTGATTGAAATAAGACTGTAAACTTTAATCTTTGGTAGCTGAAAGGCAGGCTTAAATAAAAAAGGGTGGGTGATTCACAGTTTCTGTTCAGGAGTTATGGATGACATCTACACAAAAAACTAAAGTGCTGCATCTTGCTGCTCATTTTCTAAAATATGTAATTTCAGCACCATCTTCATGGAGTTCTGTGTGGGTGCTGGGATTGGGAAGGGGGGTCTCCCTGGCCATGGAATCTTGCTGCTTGCTCTGAAGTGGTGCATTGTCAATTGCATTCATCATCTTATCTAATTTACCTGCATTTTGCATTCATTCTGTATTTTCATTTTTTTCATTGTGTATATTTTTTATTTGAAGGAATGTAGCCCCTTTTTTTTTTTGTGGTTGTGGTTTATTAGAATTGTGACATTGCATTCTTCATCTTAAAGCAGCTCTTTGGAAGAGGACCGAGTACTGGAACTGGTAGCAAGTCCATTACTTTTTAGTTGGATTGAGATTTTTATGTCGTATTTAAGACTAAAAGACCATCCTTCAAAATCAAAACACCCAACTCTTTCTTTTTTGACCTTTAACAAAGTTATGTGAAAGTGGTATTTTCTGTTTAAAGGGTACATATGGCAACAAAAATGGCAGCTCCTTTAGATTTTATTCTAGCTAGAAGATGTCAGAATGAAAGGTGATAAATGGCTGTGAAATCAGAGCTCCTGCTTTAAAGTGTAGGAGACAGAGCACTGTAATGGGAAGGCTTTTGAGAAACAGAGAAGTAAGACCAGCTTATATTACAAGCTTTTACTGACTTGGGATGCAAGAAGAAAATACATGTAGGGTCTGAAAGTAAATCACACCATGAAGAACATGTATAAAAGAGTAGTAGAGGCAGACACCACAAAGGCTAAAGTACAAACAGAATGGCAAGTAGCAAGAGACATAAAAGCCAGCTGCCTGTGAAAGTGTGTTAGTGGTAGAAGGAAACTTGGGAAATATCTCTCTTGATTCATTGTGGAGCACATGTATCTACAGAAGGCACAGAACATTTGAAGTGCTTAGTGCCTATTTTGCTTGTCTTCTTTCACATAGTATCATGCAGGTGCTTAATCTTATTAATACTCGTGATAAGGCAGTATTTTACTCTACACTGTACTTTTACTAGTTGTTTCTGTGTCTACTGGCTCTGATAAGCCTCACTGTACAATTCTCAAAACTACTCAAAAATATTATCTAGAACTACTCAGAAGTACTAGAAGACTGTCAAAGGATGAGTCTTCAGACAGCTATAAGGGAAGAGAGCTGAGGAAGAGGAGTTGCAGACTGACAGTTCAGTTTACCTCAGTTTTTTTCATCAGTTGAGATTAATAAGCAAACATTCTATTTTCAAATGCTTGGAAGATACAGCAGCAAGAACTGATTTGCGGAAAAGGTAATTGTGTCTGAAGTCTTAATACCTTTTTACTGCAGAGCAGAAGGCGCTGTGGCTATAGCAGAAGCAGTGGAGGTCTTGTCTCCTGATGAATTGATTGATTTAATAAGGTTTTCCTCATTTCAGTGGCTTCATAAGTAAATGGAGGCATGATCTGGGGGTAGATGATCCTATTTGGAGAACTGTAATTAACAATTCAGTGTTAAAATGAAAGGTTATGTTGAAGGTTTCTGTCCTGGGTACGGTTGCTTTTAATGAAAACATTAGTCAACTGGATGATTAAATGTGCTTATTAAATTCTCAGGGACTATGTGTTGGAGGACATGATGAGAGTTCCAAATAACCTGAAAAAATAGCATGACATTCAATAGGGACAAATGCAGAGTACTGCACTTAGACAGGAATTACCAGCTGTGGAAATGCAGGGTGAGGAATAACTGGTTAGCTACTAGAAAAAGGACCTGGGGGTGTACTGGATCACAAGTTGAACATGAGTCAGTGTCATGCTGTTTGCAGAAAAGGCAAATATCTCACTGGGATGTTTAAACAGGAGTATTGTCTGAAAGATGTAAAGTTTAAATTCATTGGCTTTATTTGCTGTTGATGTACAGTCTGTGCAGACAGCATCTGTTTTGGATGCCAAGATTCAAGAAGAATTTGGACCACTTGGAAAGAGTTCAGAGTAGAGAAATGCAAGTGATCAGAGTTTGAGGAAACAACTTCATAAATGTGGAAGAAAATCCAAGCTATTTTGGCAGGAGATGAGGAGTTCAAGGGGAATGTAAGAGATTTCAAGTATTTAAAAGATTTGTAAGGAGGAAATGCTATTTTCAGTGACCATCATGGGCAGCTTGAAATGGGATTAAGTTTCATCACAGAACACGCCAATTAAGCTTTTAACATTTCTTACAGTAAAATAGTACTTTAAGAATTCTTTGTTCGTGGCCATGAAGAACAAGTTTGTGTGTTTAGAAAGACTGGTATATGGTTTAGGTTGGAGAATAGACTAAACTCACTATCGATGTCCCTTTCATGTAATTTTATAAGATTCTAGTTTCAGTTGGTGTCAAGTTTGAGTCAAGGAAGGAGAAATATGCAAGATTCTTTTTGTCCATCTCGTGGTCGTATTGTATGCATTTAGGTCTTGTGCAGGTTCAAATGGTTATAACCATGATGCTTGTATTGAGTTGGAAACATGTGGTGTTCTGGATGTTACTCTCTTCTCTTAGAAGCTGCTTCTTGCCAATGGAACAAGTTTTCTTGTGCTGTCAGGATGTTCTAAACCTCCATGGTGGAGGTACTGCATGGTACCAATGTGTGCGTGTGTGAGTTAAGCCTCGCAGAGCACTGGGTTTCCACTCATTTTAGTAGTCTTAGTAGCTTCACATTACTGCTTTAGACCCAGGTGATAATCCTATAATGTTTCTCATCCATAGTTACAAAGGTCCACCTTTGGCTTTGAAGATCTCTTTGCAGTTCACATACTGTGGTATATTCAGCAGGGCAGGGAGCCTAAGTGAGGATTGCAAAGTGGAAAGTCCAACTGCAAGTATAGCCATGCTATTTTATATGTCGTTATTTTCATGCACGGCTGTAATTGTTTCTGATTGTCTGCAGTAGGCTGCATGACAGAACAAAGGATCCAGCTATTCCTTCTATTTCAGCAATTGATTTGTAAAATAACTGGAATGCGTGAAAGCACTTAAGTTAATCCTATGCATTTCGCTGTCATACCACGTCTCCAAATCAATGAATAAAAGTACAGTTACCCTTATGAACTCTGCCCTTTAGATCTGTCATGGTGTTTAATATTAACAATAGCAAGAGCTTGTTTTCTGGAGGCTACATTTAATGCAGTAGTAGATAGCAGGAACTGAAAGGGATAATGGTTGGCCTCCACTGTGGAGATTGTACAGTGTGTGGGCAGTTGCCTTGCATTACCTGCCTGACTTTACCCCGTAATAATACTTATTGAACTGCATAACTTTTTGGTACAGATTCATTTCCTGAAAAGTCCTGTTATTGTTGATTTGCTAGAGAATTTTTTCTCTGAGCAGAGGGATAATTTTTCTGAACTCTGTTTCTCAAACAGGGGAACTATTTTTATTTTAGAGGCATGGAGGGTTCTTAACATATCTGCCACTGTCACTAAGCTGTGAAGGCTTGATCCAAAGCCCAGTGAATTCAAAGGATTGTTCCATTGGCTTGAGTGATCTTTGGCTGAGGGTGCTGCTGTCTGAAAGTGGTGCTTCTGACACTATAGCAGTACTCCAGATCTGACAAGCCAGCAAAAAGTTCTCTTCAGACCAACTGGTAATTTAAATAGAAACGTAAAAGGGCTGTCAAATGTGCAGTCTTGTAGAGTACATTCTTTAGATTAACCCTATCTTCAGTTTGGTGAGGACCACAAAATGTTAAGTAGTGCGTCAAGAGACGGTCTTGACATTACGTTCATGCATCATAGCCATGCTTTATTGCTAGAGGCAACCTATTGAGCCTTAATACTGGCAATATTGAAGACTTGTATTGTGGAAAGGAGTAATGGTGTTGAGTCCAGTTTAGATAGCCAGACTTTAAAGGCCAGCAGTGTACAGATGAAACACAGCTTCTGCCTGTTTGCTGTTCTGTACAGTTGTACTGCTGTGATGGCTGTCTACTCCCTGGGTGAGGGAATAACCTGGGGTGAGGGACATGTGTCTGGAGCAGAGATGGATTTAATGTGTCTGTGTAAACTGAAGGACTTGGAAAACCGTTACTGTGCAGTCTCCATTGGTTGAAAGTCTACTTGTGCTCCTGACTTCTTAATTTTCCTTAGTTCATATACAAATTTTAATTTTTGTTAGCAATATATGTTGCATTTTTTTATGACGTTGTCTTCTCCAGCAGAAGTAACTTTGGTAGTGAAAAGGCAAAACTGTAGGAACACACGTTTCGCCACACAAATTGCATGTCTTTTGTAGGGGGAGAGCACAATGAAAATTAGCTTACGGTCTTGTCAGCCTGACAGAGTCCTTACTGTGTAGTGTGCAGATGGAGGTATGCTCATAGCACTCTTGCTTCTGCCACTCTTTCCATTATCCAGCCACATCCCCTCCCCAGAGAAAGACAGGTTTTCTCATTAGGGAGACCGTTGGCATCATTGCATTCTGAGCATGTGTTATGGAGGATTTTTATGCCTTAAGCTGTTACTGGTATGTTGCTAGCATTTGTAACACCAGTTCTTAGCCTGTGGTCATTTCAGTAGTGACTGTCTGGTGTGTTAAATAGTGACTGTGACTTTGCTGGACATTGCTATTCCACATAACTCCATTGGTGGAACAAGTCATGGAAGCCTTTGGCTTTGGTTTCAGTGCAAAGCATTTTGAATTTGCATAGTTTTCACCTTGTGTTTAGAACAAATGTTGAGTCTCGGTTTCTTCTGCTTGCTGTCATCCTCTAATGGCATAAATGGGGAAGAAATAGTATCTTCAATACCATAATTTTGTGTCTAGCTGAAGTCTGATAACATTTGTATGTAACATTAATGGATGTGGTAGAAGAACTCACACAGCCAACAGACAGCAGTGCTAGTTGATGAGGTACTGTCAACAGAAGATGTATCGGGTTGAGAATATTTTGATGTGCACCCTGAGAAAATAGGTTTTTTTGGCCTATTGCTAAATGGAAGTAGTTCACCTTTGTTAAAGATGACTTTTCTTGGAGATTGTAATTTTTGGTATTGCAGACATTGAGCTATGCCCAGGCAGTTGAGTTGCTAAGTTTGTGGGGCATTATTTTGTGGTGAATCATCTGCTTGGTGTTTTGCTCTATCCTCCCATCTTTGCTAGACTCCTGAAATGTATGTTTTATATCTATGCTTCCCTCTATCAGAGAAGATCCTTGGTCTTTGGATACTAATTTTGATTTTAGGTAGATTAGGATTTCTTAATTTTGAAAGTGTATATATGGCAGTGAAAATGGACTTGGTAACTATAACATCAGCTTGAAAGATAGTGAAAATGCAGTAACTGTGGTTGATTCCTTTCTTTATGTCCCACAGAAATAAGGTAATTCTCAGAGCTTCAGTCTTTTTCAAAACCTTTTTGATTATTTTGCTTATATTCAGATTAAGTAGTTACTTGGCAGTTTCCTTTTCCAAATGTATGGCCAAGGAGAAACCAGACAGTATGTTCATAAAACTGTTAGATTGAGGGTGAAAATAAGGGAAAAATTAATCCTTCTCTATGAACTTAGGAGTTCTTTGCAGGATGTTGGCAAGCTTAAAATACGCCACAAAATAATTGTAAAGACCCCAGGAAAAATCCACTTAGTATTAAATAAGATGTTAGGGCATTTGGCTCATGAAACTCTTGAACTACAAGTCCCTGGGAGGAGTTTGTGCACTGGAGACCATCATTACGTGACTCTACCTGTGCTGTCTCCTTGACTGCAGGGGAAACGCATATTTGATCTGACCTTTCTGTCCCACTGCTTTGTTGCTTTGTTAGCCTCCAGCCTGGTTTTCTGTTCTTCCCTGGCTTTTGAAGGGTATAGAGTAAAAGCTGCTTGGCCACTTAATGTATGTGAGATTGTGGGAGTCCTCAGTGGTGCTTTAGGATGCTGACCTCTGTTTTCACGTAACATTTATGAAAAATAAGGCTGATGGAGGAAATTTCAAGCATCTGGACTAGAGGTATCTGAGAAGAGGTTACTTCTGGATGTTTGGCTAGACAGTGGTGATATTTCAGTTAGTGAGGTCAATGCTTGAGGAAAAAGCACGCCTTGATACATTTAGTGTACTTGAAACATTTCAGTCTTACTTTTAAGAACACTCACTTTCCTCCTCACGGCAGAGAAGATGGATACAGTTACACCTCTTAGTACTGTTACAAAAAATTGTATTGGCTAGGAAAAAAAGAAAAATTCTAAAAAAGATATTTCAAACACAGATATAAATATTGAGCTAGACAAGATATGTTAAGGCAGAATTTCTCCTTTGAGGTAAACGTGCAGGATAAAAGTTAACTATAAATGGAGTGATAAGCAAAAGCTATTACTTACGGGAGAAGCAGAACTCAAGACCTTTACTGATGGTCATTAGGACTGAGAAGATTGCAGCAGTTGAAGGGAGATCCCGTGTCAGATTTTTGCAGTCTGTTTCCATTATACAGGAGATGTCTCCCACTGCTGGTGCTGTGGAAGTCATTCCCAAGAGGCACAGAAGCACTGCAGTGTCATTTAAACAGAGCTATTTAAGGTAATGATGAAGTGTGTTGTAGTAGGATGTGGGGAGTTAATTTAATTTCATGGATTGTGGAAGTCCTTTTCTGAAATATAACTGTTTACTAAATCTCTAAAGCTCTTCTGGGTTTGTAGAACTGTTCTGAGTGACTGGGAAATAGTAGCTAGATGGATGTGGGCCAAGGTTTACAGTACAGGCATGGAGGCCTTGAGTTAAATGTTACAGTCCTGTATGTCTGTTCTCTTTGTCAAACTTCTTTTCATGGAAAGAGAGTGCAGCTTTTCCCCCTTGGTTTTCTCATCTTGCCTCATATGGTAGTTCTGAGAGTAAATTAATCATGTTCAGGAGCTAAGCTGTCAGGTTGTATAAATTCCTGTGCATAAGAAAATTGTCTTCTACAGCCGTCCAATCTTGGAATGGAACTTGTTTGCAGATTTTTCTGTTACTTATTTCAGTTATTGTAATTTGAGATCAAGGCAAATAAATTGTTACACATGACATCTTAAATTTAATTTTTTATACAGCCTTTAAAGTTTAGTTTTTAGTGTTATTATATGATATTTAGAATTTTAGCAGTTTCCATCATGCGTAGTATTTATATTGAAACTATTTCTATGAGTTGTTTGCACACAAGGACTCTTTCCTTGAAGTGTTTCTGATCTAAGTGAAGTGAATGTGCCACATACTTCAGATATCGTGTCAATTTATTATGACTATTTAAAAAAATTGTCCTTCCAGTAAACATTAGAAATCCCGGGTTTAATGTATAGATTTTCTTACCGAATAAATTTTCAGCAATGAGTACAATTTGGTCCTATTTCTGTTGTTCTGGAATATACTCTTGTTATGTGTGTGTTTAGTAGTTAAAAAGTTGAACTTAAGAATCTCTTAAGTTTTACACTGTGACTTCAGGGAATTGCAGAAACACTGCTGCTTTCTCAGAGAATGCTTGGCTGAAAGCAGTGAAAGGTACTAAGTCATATTTAGGATGGGAAAGAAAAATGCTAAAGCCAATTGCTTGCTTATGATGAGTATGACTGTGCTATAGTCATAGCTGTATGCAGGTATATGTTCTGCTGAGGAAACAAAAGTTAAATGTCTAAACCTTAGAGGAAAGCTCATCTCTTGTGATTAGTCTGGTTGTACTTGATGATCTCCTTGCACGCAAGGAGAAATTTGATTAAAATATTCTTCTGTTAACCTCAAAAATATTTTCCAAGAATTTAGAGGAAGAGGAAAAAAAGTCATTGCCTCCTTTTATTGGGCATCCATACTACAAAAGCAAATATATCCCAGGAAACAGATACTCTACATTGCACAATAAGGCGGCAGCCACACAGGAAAGGTTGGGCTCTTGGCACAGCCCCTAAGGGGAAATGCTTCCTTGAAAGGACCCATTGTTGCTGGGTCCGGGTCTTCAGACTCCCAGTTCTCCACTAGAATGGCTGCGGGTCTCTTGGTGCTGGGATGGGGCATCTTTGCCATCCCCATTATCTAACCATAATAGTCTTGGTTATTTAATCACATAGAAGGACTGAGTAAAGTTCACGCCTCATGTGAGAAAGGAACGTTTCTTTGGAAACAGCCTCAGTGCTCAGCTATTGAAAACTCACTGGGTGTAATGGCGCCATGCCTTACCCAAGGTATTTGAAGCAGTTTAACTTTCTCTTCCAAGAACAAACAAAACACAGTCTGTGAATTCTAACCCAAATGTCTGGTATACTCTTCCAACAGAGAAAAGAACTAATAAGCATCCAAAATAAATGTATGCTTTGTTGGATTTGCTGACTGTGGGACAGGTCTTCTTTCCCTTGTGGCAGCTAGGTAGGAGATCCAGACATCTAAAAATGCAACAGGGGAAGACTGTATTTCTGTGAAGCTGAGAGTGGGAACAAGCTTTGGGTGATTTTGATTTTTGGTGCTTGATTTATCAGTTTAAAATTTTAATTAATGTGAACAGCTGCTGCTTGAAGTAAGATAAATGAGAGTCTGGGAAGGTTAGGTGATAAAATGCTTGACTAATTGTCCTTGAGATGACCAACAGCTTTCCTAAATTCTCTTCCCATGTATCTTCAACTTCTGCATGTGCTGCTACATTAGTAACAAATATCTGAGTGGTCAGAGAATAATGATCTGAAGACCAGTTAGAAAGTAAGTTTTGAGTGTAGTATTGGCTGTAGTACTTTGTCATCATAATGAATTGTGATACCGAGTTTATTGTTAGATGTAGAATTATCTTTCCTTAATGTAGCCTGTACTCTACTATAAACATTGCAATTGCTGTTACAGCCTGCAAAAAGCATACTTTACAAAGAATACACTCTACAAATGTAAATACAATTTTGGTTTGGTGATTGTTGGATACAATGGTCTTCCTTAAGCCTAAACACAGAAACAAAAGCTTGTATTATAACAGAAAGCCCAAGATGGGAAGTGATAAAATAGGTATTGAGTGGAGGGCTTTGTTAAAATTTAGCTCGTGTACTTGTAAAATTTCCATGTATTCATTAAACTATTATGTCATTCTTATTGTTAGAGCTTGGTTAGTTGACTAAAGTGTTAAGCTTTGTTTGTAGTACAAATTATAACCTTAACTCCTTTCAAAATATGGTTGGAGGATTTTTGATCTTCCATAGTTATTTTAGTTTGTATGTCTTACCCCAGCATCTGTTGTACATTATGAGAATAACTTTGTATTTAAGGGTTCAGCTGCAAGATAGTGGAGAACTGTAAACTGCACCAGCTTCCATTTCTGTAAGGTGCGTTTCTCAGGGTGAGGGTGCCTCTCAAGAGTATCCCTTGTGTTTGTAATGTAAACCACACACTTGTAAAAATACAGATATGTTCAAGTAATACTGAAAGCTTTGGAAATGCATTTAAACTACATGTGTAAGCTCATGCATGTTGAAGTAAAAGTGACAACTTTTTGGGTTTTATAGTCACAAAAATGTCGCAGCCCCAGACCTTTGGCTAAGTTATATATCACCTGTAAGGGGATCTGTTTCAGTTTCAAGGTGGGTTTTATGTTTTGGCGACAGACAAAGAGGCTCTTGCACGTGGTTTTCCAGGTGGTGTGAGAGGTCTGTAGTGTTGTGCTGCAGCTCAGATGTACGGATCCTTCCAAGTCCATAATCCCATCTGGCACACACCATGGCTTTGGTCCTGGATACCAAGTGGAAGGTGTCACTGCAAGAGTGGTACAATATCAGAGAAGCAAAAGTCTTGAGTGCAGGCGTACCTGTGTACAGAAGCTCCTTGGAGACTGAGAATCTGTAAAAAGGAACTTGGAAACTCATTCCTTCAAGGAGGTAAGGAGACTAATGATAAATCCTAATAACAGACTGCTGATAAGATGTCGTAATGTGCATTTTATCAGGACTTTCTTATAGCCATTTAGATAGACTCCTAGATTTTTAATTGCAGGTCTACTAAGATGGACCTTTTTTCATTCTGAGTAGCTGCAGGTTCTGCCTGTCTGTTTTGAAAGTTGCCAAAGGAGAGGTTTTAGGAAATAGTACATTATTTTTATAGATTCTAAAATAAGATATCCTAGGTAAGGGAGAAGGACGGGAAAGTAAAGATGGGACTTACGTCCAAGACGTTGTGGACAGAAATTTTTGTTTAATCCCTTGCAAGCTTGAAATGTGTTCAAATTTACTTTTTTGGTGATTGATTTTTAATGTGTGCAGCTTATTATGAAACAATATGAGAGAAGAATGTTTTGAGAAGAAGGTGTTTGTAAATATTTTTTAATATTTTTTTTCCCTGATCATTAAATTTTCTTAGCTGTATGTCCTTGTCCATTTATTTATTGTTAGAGCATGTTTTAAATGAAGTCAGTGTTTTAGGTTCAGCTTTTCAGGTATTGTATCTGGAGCTCATTGGCAGTTGGCATGGGCAGGAGCTGCAAACTCAAGTAGTAATAGCTGATAAGACTTTTCCTTCTATTTTTATAGCTCTATTTAAAAGTGTGCTTTTTCTGGAGCATGGTCTCCAAGAGTCTACCTAGGACTTCTTTCCTTGCATGCTGGCAATTCTGACATGAGGATAAATATTACAGATGCATTGAAAGTTAATGTGTTGAATGCAGCTTTGCATGGCAGGTGCTGCCAAGTGTTGTACAGACTAAGAGGTCTCATAAGCAGGATGGCAAAGGAGGCCTTGGGTTAAGAACAGGGTTTTTTCTGTCTGCTGAGAAATGTTTCCATGGTCTAGGAGAAGGAAGTTCTTAAATATTCTGGAATAATTTTGGAGAAACATTTTCATTGTTTTCTAATGCTGGTACTTAGATAAGGGGTACTTTGCTTTATATGCGTCTGGGCATATTATAGCATTCAAATTTTGAAATACACTTAATATTCAGAGCATATTCTGGCATTTGGGCTGAGGTACTAGTGCAGAACTGTCTCCCAAAGCACCATCTCCTTGGATGTGCCACATGATTCCATGCAGCACCTGATGAACAGCCCTTGTAAGGTTCGTGTGGAAATGTGGCTTCTGTGGCAGGGTAGAAGCCAGTCACTTTGGAAAATGAACTGCCATCTTCTGCTAATGGCCAGCTATAGCCCAGGCTGAGTTTTTCTCTTTCCTAAGAAGTCAGATGTATTTTCAAATGGAATATATTCTTAGAAGTTAAATTCATTCCTGTTATGGCTCTTCCAGTGTATTTCTTCAATTTTAATTCCATTACTGCCAGTATGGCAGAGATTGAGCATTAGCTGGTGTTTTGTATACATGAAGCAATTATCTTACCTCATTTTAGGCCCACTTCATGAATCCCAAAAACTTTTACTCTAATACTTGGAAAAAATGGACTGCTTGGTACCTGATCTTAGTGTGTGGAAATCTCATGGTACTGGAACAAGAATAAGCCCTAGTGGTAAACAATGCATTTGTAAGGTCTGTTACCTTGTGAGGTTGATTTCTTCTTGGAGTAAAGTGTTAAAAGTATGGCTCTAAAGTGCAGAAATGTTTAATTTCTGAGTAACCTAAATAATGCTTGGCTTTCTAGTTTCAAAAGAACCCAATTTCTTTTCCTGTGTTTTGTCAGCTAGTCAGGATACAGTTGAAAATGGTGACTTCCAAGGTGTTTTTTTAATTCAGAAATCTGAAATACTTTTAATGACATCAAGCTATTTAGAAACTTAATTTTCAACTCCAAAACTGTAAGATGCTTCTTAGTGGAGGATGTATTTATTGTAAATAAGTTCTAGAAGAGGGGTTTAGTCTTTTAGTTGCCTATTTGGACCCAGGAGAGCCAGATGTGTCACTTGCTAGGACAATAGCTCAGATGTCAGGAATAAGAATCGTGTTTGATCTACACAATTGTTTTCTAGACAGGTCAGTCAGGTTTTTTTTGTTCTTAATTTTCTTCCTGTATTAGTTTACTTTGTTTGATTTATTTATTGACACTGATTACATAGGGTGTTGAGGAAGATTTACTTGTATTAATCTTTGCACAGAGGTGAATTTGAAGTTTAGCCTCTCTCCTGTGTGTCACTTGCTTTTTCTGTCTGCCTTGCTACATCTCTTCATTTGCCCTTTATGTTCTTATCAAAGCAGAGCTGGTTGAGCCCTGTCTTGGACAGAAAAGTAACTTGTTTCTGTGATGTTCAGGTAGTGTCAGAGTTCCCATTCTTAGCTTTGTAACACTTGATCTCTAAAGGTTGTCTGACTTGGTGTGTATGATTGCTGCGTTTTGCTCTGATAAACTGTGAAATGCTGAGAGAGAAAAGTGTGTATTTCTGACCTGCCGCCTTTGCCATTGATTACCTCCTCAACACGAGTGTTGTTGTCTTCACTCAACCGCTGTAAATACAAGGAAGGGTTTGGTCAGAAGCATGGATGCTTTTAGCTGGGCAGATACTATCAGGGCTCGTGCATAGCCCTGCAAGTGTCTGCAGGCTCCTGGGGAGGCATTTGTTGTTTGAATAGAAGGAGCTGGACCGGGCGGCTGATGCCTGGAAGCGCAGCCTGCGCGCCAGCCCGGCCACAGTCTTGCAATTGTTCGGCCACACTGGAGGGAAGAGGGGAAAAAAAAGCATTCCAAGCAATGCCAAATTTACTTTGATATGTTAATCTTTTGATAACAGTTTGAAAAGCCCTTGGAGACTTTTTTTAGATTTTAGACAAAATAGTTCATTTGTCAGGACTTCCCTTGTAGATAGGGTCTCTGTTATTAAGAACTGGCTCGCTAACTCACGGTAACAAAAGCAAGTGCAGAGGACAGCTGCTGGACTGCTTGGTGGTAAGAGAAATTATTAGTTATCACAGGACTTTTTACAAATATCTGCAAACAATAAAATAAGGAGTGTTTAAGATACAAATGTGTAAGTTTGTTTAATAGTGTATTTTAAGCAGACAGATGATAAGAGCATTAACAATGTAATAACTTGATGATTTTTTATGTGTATCCACACACGGATTTTACTAAAGACTTCAGCTTTCAAAATTATATTTTAATCTGTGAAATTTGGGATTTAAATTAGCCAGCGATTGTAGGAGATATTATAAGTTTTTTCTTTCTCAGCTGTAGTTTCTCCAGAATTTAAAATTTTTCTCCTGAAACTATGTAACTTCTACTTATATTGAAAAACTGGAAGAATAAGCATGGCAACAATGTGTATGAATTACTTTTTAAGGATTGTGCAATTGGGACAAATGTTGAGGAGAACTAAGGGAAGATGTCTTTGCTTCCCACCCCCCAAATCTAACTTTAAGGAAAAAATTTGCGCTGAAATAGTTTGATAATTATGCCAACTGTTAGAAAACTGACTTCAGGTAAGACAGTAGTCCTTCAAAAGTGTGGCTTGCAGAACTCTTCAGGTGTACTGATTGAGACTTGCTCTGATGCTTTTAGAACCATTTCCTTAATGAATACACCATGAGTTCACTTGCACCTTTTATACTGTTGCTACAAATGTATATTGCTTGTAAATATTTTAGTAGATTTGCTTGATATCCTGGCTCTTTAGTCAGGATAGATGAACAAATACATAGTGGTGTAGCAATTGAGCAAAGCTGCAGCATTTTCCCCACTGTGGGGGATGTGCATAGTTTTAAGGTCTGTATACTGCTGTAATTTCTTCAGTGATCCAATTTGTGATTTATTTCAGCTCCAAATTAGTGTCAGCTTAAATCTGAAGCTGCAGGTGCTGTCCTACTCACAGCTGCATACTCTTCAGGACAGAGACAAATAGGAAATGCTATTTAACTTAATTTTGATATACTGTATTTTGCAAAGTTGCAGATTTACTGTTTAAGCTTGTGACTCAAATGTATGCTCTTAGAAGTACTTGCAGTTCAGACACCATTCAGCTGATCCCTAGAGCATTTGTTAAATTTATACCTACATTGTTCTAAAATGTTGCAAGTGATTTCATTCTTTTAATCCCAGTGGCAAACAGCGTTTTCTTTTGCAGACCTTTTTGATATTTCCTACTTCTCTGACTCTGGAATATGCTTAGCTCTCCAACACCAACTCAATAAATAAAAGTTATGAGTGGAGTGACAGTAACTTTCACCACTTCCATTGGTTTTAAACCCTTTCTTTAAAAAGTTGCTATTTTCATTTTGTTAAAGGGAGAGAGGATTTCTGCAGCTGTTCATTCCAGGTAACCTGGGCTGTGGAGAGGCTGAGTGGCTGTCTATACTGTGCATCAGAGGCACATTATATTTGGATATTCCCATGTTCATATTGTTTGTTGCAAGTGGATTTCAGCCTCACTTCAATTTGAGTACTAGTAAAATGTCATACTCTGTCATGGTCTAAAAAGTCCAAGGCTTATATTTAAATCTTTAATTAAAGATTTAAAGTAGTGAAATGTTTAATTCCCCACCATATTATAGAAGGAAGGAAGGAAAAGTCGAATGCAGATTGCTGAAGTCTCTTCTGAACTGGTGAGACTTTTTCAGTCTGATCCAGCAAGCCTGAAGTCACCGGAGGGCTGCTGTGAGGAGTCCATGTGGTGGTGTTCAACTCCAACTTTCAGCAGGGCAGTGGGAGACAAACCCAAAGAAGTTACATGTTTGAACTCTTGATGATAAGCTTGGGCTGAGGGTGTGCCAGAAGGGATAAGATTGGAGAAAGAGTGCTGTTCTGTGTTGCGGAATAGGAATGATTTTCATGACCCATCAACTAAGAAAATATCTCTATAATGGTTTTTAAGTTTAGAGATTTGAATTTAATATGGAAAATTACCAGCAATATGTGCCATGTTTAGAATGTCTGTGTTAGTTGAAGGTTGCTCGGTAAATGAGTCTGTGTAAAATAATGCAGATGGAGCTAATGATCTGAGTCAGAAATAGCCTCCTGATGCTCCTCATGTATTCCCTGTCTGATTCTGCCCAGCTGTTCAAAGAACTTACTGAATCACAAGAATTATTGCGGATGCTCTCAGTGCTGAGATTTCCTTTCATACTTGTTCAGACTCACAATTTAATGTTCCTTCCCAGCAGTGGAACAGCCCAAGTGAAGGCAATTGCACTTCTCTCTCTTGCTGCCATGATATCCTGTAAGGTGCCTGTGCTGACTTGTTGGCCATATTGAAACCTCCGCTGAGATGCATTGATCTGGAAGCTGTTCGCATTTATTTTTTCTGCCTGGTGCTTTCCTGTATCAAGTTCTTGCTTGATATGTCCATCAAGGTTGGAGAGTTGCCTTGAGGCACCATTTTTGATTTTACTGTACATTAAAATGGGGAAGTTCGTGTTTGTTTAAGAGCAGACCAGTTCAAATATGATTAATGTAATACTCTTGTGGAGCTGTGAGCTCTATTAAAAGCATAATTCTGTAAATACATAGACCTTTTTCTGGCTGCATGACTTCTTGATTGAGAATGTGATTTGTATGGTGTACATAAAGTTGTTTGACATGATTAATTCAAAGATTGCCAAGAAAGCTCCTGAGGACAATCCTGTGTAGATTTAGGACAGATTTTTGTTGGTTTTATGTATTACCTATATCTTTCCCAGAATAAAAAGCTGATTAATTAAGAAAAGTGGCAATTTAAACAAAAGTGTGGTTTAGAACTTTAATGACTTGTGTGGCCTTATTTCCAAATAAATCTGCAGTAAAATTGTAGCTTACTATTGAATAGCAATAGAAAATTTTTAGCTTAACAAGGCAAGGAACGCGTGAGCTGGTGTTTCAATCAAAGGAGCAGTTGTTGCCAAATTAGCTTCCTTCCATTCAGGACAAAATGCCAACTGTATCAAGCACTGGATTTATGAAGTGCTGAGCTGCTACTGACCTGAGACTGAGGTGTGTGTTGTGATGCAATTCTCTGCTTTGAGTGTGTGTTTCTTCTACTAGGACCTTATTCAGTAGTGGGTATAGATTTCTGAGGAGACCCGGATTTGGGCAGCAAAAGAAACCTTTGCTGTTGGGTTCCTGCTCGTTTATTGGGTTAACTGGAAGGGAGATGGTAGGTTGCAGAGAACACGTGCAGATGTGATGATGCTGATAAGCTACAGGAGTTGGGAGGAGGGACACTTTGAAGCTGGCGTTGCTGGTGAATGTAAGTGCATGACTCCAGGGGCTCACTTTGAGGGGATCTGACTTGGAGTCTGGTGCTTTGGTTTGTGAAAATGTTGGGGAATTAATGACAGCAAAGAAGTTGGTAATGATTGTGCTTATATCATACTGCTGCCTAATACTAATAACAGCCTTCTGCCTGCAAAAGGACAAGTACAGCTGCTTGTGCTGTGACTTAATACTTGAGGACTGGTTATAAGCTGTAGTAGTAAGTGCTGTCTTCTGAGAGATTTATGTACGTGCAGTAAATAAAATCAAAGGCTGTACTATGTCAGTGCAGAGAATTATAGATAATCCATATCTTGGCAGGTGAGCACTGGCTTTTCAGTGATTTTAACTGTGGTAGTTGGTCCTGTAGAAATATGAGATGGGTGCATTAATTATAAATTGTATACAGTTGGTATGTACAGGAGTGCCCAAACGAAGGTTAGATGCAGTTTTAATTTTAAAAATTTAGCTTTTTTACTACTACTTACTGGTACTACTTTTTATTTTACTTGCTTTTGTGATGAGGAAAATTCTGATAAATCTCATAGTATATTGTAGCCTTTGTAGTTCTCCCCTTTTGGAATAAGGATCCGTGTGCACTATATTGATCTTGTAGACAGCTTCATAACTTTTCCGTGCCTTTCCCTGTTCATGAAAACTGTGATCATAATCTGTCCTCAAAGCACCTCTCAAAATTAGCAGCTGTGAGAGATTTTGGTGCAAATTGAGTAGTAGAGGAATTGGAAAGAAAGGGAAAGACTGACCAACATGTCATGTCTTGATTTAGAAATCCTAAACTGGGAACTCAACTTTTTTAAGCATGCACTTCTTTTTCTGCTCAGATGAGAAGTGTAGATCTCAGGAGTGCCTTTCCTCTTGAAGGATAGCCTGGCTTCTGAAACCATCTGATTGGAGATATTACGTATAGAGTGATACAAATGTGAAATATTGACCTAGTTGTAAGCTTTTTTTCTTACAAGATTAATTTACATTTCTGTCATGGAGCTTGCAGAATACCAAAAACTGCTTGCTGTGTGTAGAATGAAACCAAGTGAAATTGGCACAAGCTTCCTCCCTCTCTTTCAGAGCCTGCTGTTTCTGCAGTATTTCACTTGTATTCATCCAGTGTTCAGTCGTAAAGCTTTATAGAGCTCCTTGGATAGTTACTTCTAGAAACTAGTAGCATTGCAAATTGAAGATAAATATTAATATTTTGTCAGGAAGTAAGTTGAAACAACCTAAAACTTAGGTATAAAATCAGTAATGTTGCTTCCGTTTTTAATTCTTTTGTTGTTGAAGGTCTTCCATATCTCAAGTCGAGAAGTTCCATATCATACTAAACATGGAGAAAGAAGAAAAGAAATATGTCAATAAAGCAGAGGAAGATGAGATGGTAACGAATTCTATTATTCTATTTTTATACAATGAAAGAAACACATTTTCAGGGTTTTCTGTTTAAAGGGGGCATATTACATCAGGAAGTGGATTGTCTCAGTTTAAATCAATTTAGCAATTTTATAAGGTTATCCTTGGTAATATTTTTTGGTATAAAGAAATCTAGTCTTGGGATAGGAAAGGATTTTGTTGAGGTCAGCAGTCTAATAGATAACACATTTTGGTGCTTAATATTTCTTTTTTTAAAATGAAGGTGGAAACAGAGTTGATTGTGGGGTTTTCTTTAATTATTATTTTGTTGTTGGTTGGTTGGTTGGGGTCCTTTCCTTCCAAATCCTGGAGACTTTTTCTTGTAATTTAAAGCAGGTTAGTGCTTTATAATGTGACTGTACTTTGTATGCTCTTGCATTTTTATATTTATGCAGATAAGATCCACTTCCTAAAATGTGGCAAGAACTTTTTTGGGTATTTGGTAGCTTCCTATTGAGGCAATGATGTCTATTATCATTTATCCTGGAAGATGCAGCAGTCAGCTTTGACAGGAAAGTACTGGCAGCCAGTCTTTAAATTTCTAGCCCACTTGGCGTACACGGGGATTCTTCTAGCCCACTTATGGTGTACAGAGGGATTTTTGTTTAGGTTTCTGTGAATTTAAGTCCTTTTTCGGTCCTTGTGCACACTGCTAAGAAAAGCAGTTATTCACTGGTCAACTCTAATACAGAGAGTAGGCAAATACATCTTCCAACAGGAGATGCTTATGGCCTGATCACAAAAATAAATACATTTTGGAGGAAATAATTTTATTTAATCCTAAAAAGAAGCATTAACTTCTCCCACCGTCTTTCACCCACCTATTTTTATTGTTAAGGAGTGTTTTGGGGGTAACAGAGAACGGGCTTTATCTCTGCTTTTTGTCAGCTGTGAAGGTGGCAAAACAAACTTTTGAAAAGCCTTTTCTTAGGAAAGAAGTTGAAATAATGTCATACACTGTTTAATGAAAAGTTAAAAAAAATTGCAAGAAGTTCATGTCAATATGAACAATGGGTGGGACTCAGTGGGAAACTTCATTGCCTTTTTACAGCAGGAAATACAATCTAATGATGTAATGTGAAACTCAGGGATGTAACACAGTATCCAGTAAGTCACTAAATTATTTTCTGTTCCTGGCTGTCATCAAGTTAAGTTGGTGCTTGCACATTGAATACTTAGAGGTTTTTTAATGGGAGAAGGGGATTTTTCTAGCTGGTGCAAGTTACAGAACCTTTGAGTGTGGCATGGAGTTTGTAAAGTAGCATTTCTTCTTAAATGGCAGAGAAAATAAGCAAGGTTCTCTACTTAAAAAATAGTGTTTGACCAATATATTTACAGGTATAAAATTCAGCCTGCAGTAGTAATCCAAAACTGTGTATGCTAGCTAATCAAATGCTAATGTTATGAAATCAGCATTTGACAAAACCACATGCTTTCCTCTTAAATGTTCAGCTGACTTGTGTTGTGTCATGGTCAAAAATGTTACTCACTGAGAGTTAAGGCAGATGGAGTTGCAACCTCAGTCCTTAGGGAGCAGTGCAAAGAGGAGACTGGTCCTGCAATGAAATGTTTTACACAATGTGGATGATTTGCCTCTGTCAGGCTTTTACTGATGTTTGTATTTCTGACTGAAAAAAGCAATGTTCCTTTTTGCTGCCACTCCATCATGTATTAAGTGTTTTAAATCTGTCCTTCCCCGAGAAAAGACAAAAGAGAAAATGGCTTTGAAATTTGATTTGCTTTAAATACTGCACATTATGAAAAATTAATGTTGGCATCCCAAGCCAGAGTAATTAAGAGAGTCGTTACTTGTTTCTGCTTCCATGCAGGAGATCTATGGCTATGATCTGTGCCGCTGGAAGTTGGTGCTGGTTGCTGTTGGAGTGATCTGTTCTGGTGGCTTTCTTCTCCTCCTCCTCTACTGGATGCCTCAGTGGCGTGTGAAAGCAACGTGCAAAAGGACTACGCTTAAAGACTGTGAAGTGGTTCTGCTGAGAACAACTGTAAGGGGGATGTGCTTCTCCCAGCTTTTGCAGTTCCTTCTGCTTGCTAGAATACACAAATCCTTGCCTGCAGTGTAGACAGGATTGTGTTTCACAGCACTGCAGAACTGTGCTCCTTGGTACTGTACGTAGCTTTGCTGCCTCTGTGGGCAGACTGACAGCTGTTTGCAGCGGGCATAGCAAAAAGAAAGTTTGTCTTTCAGTTTTAAGATTCAAATACATGAATGCTGTTGTCATCAAAAGTTACAGAACAGATACCTTGTTCACATAAGCTGAAAACATGGTTTGCTGGTTTCCCTCCCTTGTTCAGCAAAGACACATTTGTTGAAGATGTAACTGCTGACCCAAGTGTGGTTTGATTTCTAGTGATATCCTTACTACTCATTTGCTCTGTACAATACCTGGTTATGATCTTGTGTTAAGTCCTCAGTTATTGGAAGCTGCAGGATGGGTGCAGCTGAATGCATTGCAAGTCTGTAGTTCCTCCTACAACAGAGCAGCTGTATGAAATCGTGAAGGCCTGAATATGTCAAAGTATCAAGACTCATTGCTTACAAAAAGTAGATATTTTAGTGCAAAATATATGCTTTTAGAATTGTGGGAAGAAAATTATTCTTAAGGTAGCTGCTATTAACTTGGAGGTATGTTTTGTAATTATGTATAGGTTCTTCTAATCTGTTATCTGTGATTGACATGTTTTGCTACTGCTGTTGTCTTAAGATGCTGTTTAAATGCTCTTTCAACTAACTTGTTTTTCACCCTCTTTTTAAGGATGAATTCAAGATATGGTTTTGTGCAAAGATTCGCATTATGCCTTCTTTGGGAGCCAGTCCTTTACAGAATCCTAACCCTACCGTGCACAAGGTTTCAAATGGCCATGCTGTTCATTTCTCTGAATCTGCTGCCGAAGAGAATAAAAATGATTCGAAAAAATATTTGCCTGTAAGTAAACCTGCAATACTATGCTGGCTGATTTTCCAGTATCTCAAGTACTACTGAGAATAAACACACACAATGCAATACATGTGAGCTGCTACTTTTTTCTAAAAAGCAAACTCATTCTTTGTGTGGAACACAAATCTTCTCCTCAATAACCTGTTACTGGAAGTTGTGGAACGCTTGAAAGATTACGTTGAAAGAGAAGTATTCATTTCTCAGAGAAGCTTTTCTAAATTCACTTTCTGTTGACTCTCAGAATAAAGGCAGTCAGAGAAGGTGTTAAGTGGTGCCAGTTAACATCTCTGTCTGTTGCCCTTGCAGATTCGTTATTTCACGCATCACAGCGTGAAGTATTTTTGGAATGATTCGGTTCAAAGTTTTGATGTTGTACGGTAAGAATACTTTTTTCTTTTGTGTTGTGCTTCAAACTGCATTTTTAAAAAAATACAATAGCATGCCTAAGAACATGATGAAAATCGGTGTCATTTTCTGACCAGCTGTTTTAGCTCACTGAGTCTTTGTTTGAACCATAAGGGAGAGATTTTTAACTCGGTGTGAATTTGGAAGGAAGGTGTTTGTGTAATCTACCTTTATCGAGCATGGTTTGTGTAGGGTGATGGGCTGCATGCTTCTGCAGGCTTTTTGTGTGTTCTTGGAGTGTTATTTGAGAATCAGAGCACCTGTTTACAGACAGTAGTACTCCTGTAAACTCTCAAAAACTTTGCTTATGATGGAATAACTTACGTTTTTTGTGTTGCTGCTGAGCTAGACCCAAAAGGAGTATCAAGGAAGAAGGGGAATTCACCAAATACCTTTTTGCTCATCTTTGTGTAGGTCTGCTGCTACATTTTAGTCCAGTTGAGCCGAATTTGATCCCTCTTTTTTAACTCTTTAGTAACAAAAGGAAGTCTATTGCACTGATAAAAAGTGTCTTTTAGTGGGCAGTACTAGCTTGTGATGCACTGTATTTTTTTTAATCCAGCAACACTGTTGCACGATGTTAGGGTTGAAGAAGAAAGTTTTTCTTGCTGATGCTACTGATAAGGACTTCTCATAGTGCCACAAGCTAAATGAGCACAGGCTTCTCCATTTTTGGCAACTGACCATTAAAGTAATACATTCAGATCAGAAATAATACCTCTTTTAAACGTAAATCAGTGTTCTCACTGCATTGAACCATGTGGAAGAGTTCAAGCACTGTGTATAGGGAAAAATCATGACCAGTGACTGAAACAGCTGAAATTTCTTTTAGGAGAAACATACTCTGCCAGTGTTGTTTTTTCCCCAAAAACATGTATGCAAATAATGTGGAAAGTTATCAGCAATGAAAACAATTTAAAGAAATGATCATAACAGAAGCCATTACAAAACTGAGCAGTCCTTCTCTGGGAGAGTGGAAATGTCTCAGTTCATGAGTAAATAATTAAAAGTGTTGTATGCATTTTTTATGTTAAGCCTTCCATGAATTTCAGTTGAGCAGGTAGTGACACTTGTCATTTTGCATTGCAGGATCCTGTTTTCATGCCTGTAGTATTCCTAATTTAAATTGTTCTAAGGGAATATCTCCCACAGATGAGGTTAAGAAACTATGTTTGTAAGTTAAGAACAGGTATTGGAAAAAAATCATCCTACTGCACATGTTTAAAAAAAAATATGTTGTTCCTTAGCATTAAAGCAGTGATTTGAAACTTGGCATTTGTTGGCCGTTTGACTGTGCCTTTTGATGTTCTTGTGATAACTCAGTCAATTTATAAGCCCTGAAAAAATCTCAGATATGCCTGTGAAGTTATGTGAGCATTTATTCAATCACATTCTTGCTGATAAGCCAAACTTCCATTTCTTTGATGTATTAGCCATGACTGAGTCTAACCACTTGTTTAGTCAGGTACAGTAGCTGAGCTGGACATGATTATTTAGATATTGAATAATAAAGAGGAGAAAACTGGATCTGAGACATACTGGATACTGTTAGAGCACTCAGTCACTTTTGCACAAGGTCAGATAAAAATGCCAGTTTGCTGTAAGTTTTCTCTAAGGTGCATGGTCATGTTGTGAAGTACTTGATACCATGTGCAAAATAATAGCTGAGCTTATGAATGATAAATATTCTCAAAAGAAGTCTTAAAAATTTGTTTTCCTCCAAGATACGTTTTCTTATTCTATTCTTCACTTTATATGTATAAACCAAAAGTTGGTATTACTTAATATCATGATAGAGAATGAAGTTTAATATTTGTTAAGAGACAGTGTATGAGACAGAGGGCTTTATGGTAAAATCCTTAAAGCAGGCAGCACACTTGTAGTTGTGATGTAAGCACAACACTGCATCATGAAGAACATTCACTTTGGGCAGCTGATGATGCAAGTACCCAGAGACAGAACAGTTTGGTCACATAATGAAAGGCTTAGCACAACACAAGGGAGGCAACTGAAGATTTCTTGGGCAACGAATTCAGTTATGAGAGCTGGAGTTTCATGTCATTGTTCTTTTTATATTACCATAATATTAAGATCGCTGCTTTAAACACAGGAAATGCAAGTGTAATTGTTCTTAAACTAAGTCAGACGTGGTCACATCGCCAAAGAGGATGCAACTCTGACCTTGCACGTCTGTTTTGTTTCAGCTAGTGTCAACTGAATTTCTGAGTGGGTTGATGAGTGCTTTATATAATAAACTGTGCACACAGGGATTTTTTTTTTTTTTTTAAAGCCCTGGGAATTCAGTCCATAACAGTACTGTAAAAAGCAGAGAACATCCTGCTAGAAGCTCTGTCTTTGCATGGACATTGCACATATGGTTATGTGTATTTGCATATAAAGCACTTTGGTTTAGGGACCCTTCTTAAATCCACTGTTACATTCATTTTCCTGCAGGACAAGAAAAGATGAATCATTGGGGATAGAATGGGAGGAAAGACACAGTTATTAACAGAGATTTGTGTATTTTTAAATCTAAAATAGTATTTTTTAAATCCTTGAACTTAAAAAAATTTAGAGAAACCTTGTAAACCTAGGGACAGGTTAACACATCATTTTCATCTTCTGTTCTTTTACAAGCAGTTGGTGGAAACATGATCATAGGCTTTGCAATAGTGAGGATGCTTAAAGCTTTCCCTGTGTTCTAGAGAATGGAAGTAATTGTTACTAAATATGCACAATAAAGAGTTGAGGGTTTTTTTCCATGGAAAACTCTGAATCCTTTTTGATAGATAACTTAATAGCTATCTGACATAAAAAAGATTTGTGTGTAATAGTGCTGGTTTTGTCATGGCATCTGTGAAAGCCTTTTGGAAGGTGATGATATTTTCCTGTGCATCCAAGGTATGTCCATGAAAAAATACCTGGATATTGTATATGATATGAGTGGGTCCAATTTACTGAGTTTGATAGTTAAAACAATCTTCTAGTTGTAAACGTAATGATATTTCAGGTGTTTCTGCTTATCTGCTGATAAGAAAGTACTGAAAATGTAGAATGTACTTTTCCTAGTCATGGATAACATTTTGATAGCAAGATGCTGCAAAATAGCTGTTATATAGATTTATTTAATAAATTGATTAATCATAATTTTATACACTTTATAAAGTGTACCTCTTGGCAAAGATGGAGCTCTTTTGGGTTACTGAAGACTTAATTTTAAATATCATGTTTCTTAAACAACTCATTGACTTTTTGCTTTATTTAGAGGTCTAGATGAATCTACATTCTGCTCTGCAATTCATAATGCACACAGCACAGGACTGACAAAGGGAATGCATGATTACAGGTAATATTACAGTATTTGAGGGAAGAATTGTTTATGTTCCATAACCTGTGCTCAGTGTGTTTAAAAAGACTAAACGACAATTGAGGGATCAGTGCTTGCAGACAGGCTTTTTACACTTCCTTCAAAGAAGACTGCTGAATGTATGAAATGCTTGTTTTTCTTACCTGTACATGGAGTAGAAACTAGACTCTGATGTTATCGACTTACTTTTCTCAAACAACACTGACCTTCGGAATTTGAACTATTGATTAAAATAATTCAGAATATATATTAAAATTTTTATCTAGTACTTAACATTTTGAAATAAAATGGAGATACAAAAAGACTAGCAAGCAGTTATATTTTCAACCACTTTGGCAGGTGTACAGTGAAATTTGGTAGTTAATGTAAACCAGTGTAGTTATTTTTTCCAAATAACACACCTTTAAGGGACATAAATGTTACCACATACTGTCATTGTTGAAGGGTGCGTGTGGGTTCAAAGGCAAATAGACTGATGCCCAGTGGAAAAGGCCATGAAGAATTCTTTAGCTGGAAGATTCTCATTTGCCTCAAGCTGCAGATTGTTGAAGGCTTGAAGGCAACTCTGCTGCTGCTTGTTTTCTTTTCCATCCTTGGCTAGTGGTCATTGTGTGCTAGGTGGCTGATAAGGAATATTGGATGCCAGGAATCAGCAAATCTGGCCTAAACTGAAGCTATTTCTGATTTTAGGAAGAGCAGGCTGAAGCTTGCCAGGTTTTGGGGCTTAGACTTTAATTTTGTGAGCTTATCTCACAGGTGATGTGTCCCAAAGCCATGAATCTGTCTCTGGTTGGTTGGGGCTAGATGCATTCTCCAGTTTTTCTTTAGATGCTGGTCATCAAGAAATAACTGGGGGAAAAATAATGAACTTTTACCATTCTATTTTAGAGTAATGGTGTAAATATGCCTGGCCAGTAACACAGCCAAAGTACATAGGCAGAGAAGAACTTAGTCTAGAAACAAAGTTTTAAAACATAACTTTAATGGTATATAGTTCAGGGATTTCTAATTGTGAACAGCAAGTTGGACTATATATTGTGATATGAATTAATTGTTGGTGTTCTAATTTATTGATATGCTGCTCAAACTAGAATAATTTAGGTTCTGTTGTGTTCCTGGCTGATTTTTTGAAAATGAGACCTTCATAGATGTTATATGGAAGCATCTGCTTACCCATCAGTTAATTTTCAGGCAATTTGTGTCTTTCTCTACAATAAAAGCCTTACCCCTTAGATCATATTTTAAGGGTTTTTTCATGTCACTGTCATTTAACCAGTTCAGATCCCATCAGATCTTATTTTCTTGCTCGCCCTTTCATGATTGGCCTTTCTTAATTCTAAGAGTAAAACTAAGATACAGGACCTTGAAAGTAATGTCTTGCTGCAGGGTAAGAGTTAACACTTGTTTGAGCTTAAGTTAATGAGAATTACATACTGGCTTTCAGAATTACATATTTAATGACACTGGACCTATACACAGTTTACAAGGAAATCTTGTTATGAAAGAAACTAAAAATTAAGTTCCAGTTTAAATTGACGTATAAAATAATTATCTTTGTCTTGGAACTTCTCACTGGGTAACTGTTTTCTGATAAGCACCTTTGGAAACAATATGATAAATAGAAGGGCCACAGATTTGGTAATATTATACTTTCTCTCTGGAATTAATTTGATATTAATAAAACTCCTAATACAAATCTTAACTTTTTTTTGTATTTTTCTTTTTTAATGCAGAAAAGCATTCTATGGAGTAAATGAAATTGCTGTGAAAGTGCCTTCCATTTTTAAGCTTCTGATTAAGGAGGTAAGATCTCTTAAAGAAATTAAAGACAAAAGGTATATCATTGAAACTTACTTTAGGGGCAATGACTATTGACTATTGGAAACCTTCTCCCAGAGCCCAGCACTGTAAAACAAAATCATATAGACCATGTTTTAGAGCTCTCCAGCTGTCCTTAGAACTGAGGATCGAAGAGGCCTCAGTGGTAAGTTCTTCTGAGTTCACAGCCTGGTGCCTTAGCAAGGACGTTAGAAAACATGTCAGAATTCTTTGAAAGGGTCAGCATCTTACTTATTTTTTGCAGTTAATTTAAACCATAAAATGACTGTGTTCTCCATGAGGAGCCCAGGGATTATATATTGCAACATATGCAGCAATTCAAATGTGGTGTCGTATAGATTTCGGTTGGATTTGTTGCATTTTTGTTTATCAGGTGGATTTGAAGAAGTGGCTTATTATCTGTGTGCTGTAATAATGCACAATAGAACTTTTGAATAAAGAAATTCTCCAACTTGATCTAATGGAGTAAGAACTTGAGGTATCAGTGCATTTATTAATAAGAAATAGAAAATAACATCCTAATTAATTTAAGAATTATCACTTAAGGTTCATCACATACTCCTATCATTTTGTTTTGAGGTGTAGGGGAAAATGAATGCAGTCTTCAAAGTATTATTTTAGTGAGAACTGTGCTTTTGATAGGTTGTAGAAGAAGTGGAAAAAAAGATCAGTTAGGCAAAACAGACAAAAAATATGTATAAAGAACTGAAATGTCTCCTCCATGGAGGAGTCTATTTCCTGCTTTGTTCTGATGGACAACCCATGTGACCTATTGGTGTAACTTTAATGTTCTGTCACTCTTCTAGGTTCTCAACCCTTTTTACATTTTCCAGTTGTTCAGTGTGATATTGTGGATCACTGATGAGTATCACTACTATGCATTAGCAATTGTGATTATGTCTGTACTATCCATTGTTAGCTCACTCTACACCATTAGAAAGGTAAGTTCAAAGAAAGCAGATGCATCTTTTTGGCTTTTTACTGTTTGCCTTATTTTGCTGTGAAATTGCCTACAAATCTTTAAGAATTTTTCAGAGTTACACAGGTAGAACATTGTTACGCATTTTCACTCTCTGAGCTGAAAGAACTTGGATTTACAGTTTTCTTTGAGACCTTTGACTTGCCCTGCTGATGAATCAATAGGTTGGCCTCAGATAACAGAAACACAACCTGACTTAAATGAAACCCGGACACCAGTCTGTGTACCAGGTTCTATTGACAGTAGTGATTCTGTCTTGCATTGTTTCCTTCTGTTTGAAAAAGCCCAATAGAATTGAGCTCCAGTGAAACGTGGATTATTAAATTGGTGATTCAGTTTTCTCTGTAGACTTAGCTGTAGCTGATGGAAATCTAAGTAGTAATTATCATTTAACTATCTTTAAAGTGCAATCTCTGAATTCAAACCAGAGACAAAAAAAGTCCTCTTACCTTAATTCAAGTTCATACAACAACTGCAGCTTTTGCTTTTGTATTTTAGTGACCAAACATTTTTGTAAAATTTTGCATGACAGTATATTTGCTTTCAGAATGCTGTTAAAAATAGGAGCCTGTACAGGTTGATGCACTCAAATTTTATTTGCCCATAAGTTTTCTAAACTGTGTTCAAGAGAATGTTCTGAGGAACATTTTGTTGTTAAAGAATGTTAATCCAGAATCTCATCACTTCTAATTGTATAGCTAGAATGTGCATTTAGAAGACAAGCTGTGCTTTTGAATAATGAACTTTTCTCCCCTTTGCAGCAATATGTTATGTTACATGACATGGTAGCAGCTCACAGCATTGTGAGGGTTTCTGTCTGCAGAGGAAACCAAGGTAAATTTCACAGGTGGTCTGAAAGGTTGAATTTAAATTGTTCATGAAGTGTGAGCGTAAAGTGGGTCTGCATCTGTTCTTTCTTTGATGAGCTTGAAATGCTTGCATTCCTTAGCAAAATTGCCTGGGAAAAGAAGTTGCAAAATGGAATTTAGCATAACCTGTTCAGGGTTAGCCTTCTAGACGATATTTTTAGTGAGTATCAGGTTTGTTCTAGATTAAGTGCTTATCCTATTCCTGTTTCTCATTCTCTACCATTCCACTTATGTAACTGTGATTGTTGTTTCTTTCTTGGCTTAAAGATGTGCATGCAGTGGGTCTCCATTGCAATTTATTACCCAATAAGGGCTGCAAGTTGATTTCTGGACTTTTGCTCATTTGGGTACCACTGCAGTTAAAGGTGTGGTATCCAAAAGGTTATGCTGTGTGATATTGTTTTGTAAGACGTACATTTGTGCTGGACTCATGTCTTTATACTGAAGTTGCACTGTAGCTAATTGTTAATATCTTTTGTACAAGTTTGGTTCCTTTCATATGTTATGATGAACTATATCTATGTGCTCTAGAGTTTATTCTATGGTGGAATTGGGGCTTATCAATGGCTTTTTCTGTATATTTTAAAAATCACTTCATGCCTTTAATAAAATGAAGTATAGTCTTATTGTCACCACCTGGATCGTGGCTGTGAGGATCTTTATCAGGTTTTGTAGATGGTGGCTATTTTCAAGTAAACTTGTTTGTGTTTTAATATTCAGAAATAGAAGAAATCCTTTCCACCGACCTTGTGCCTGGAGATACCATGTTGATTCCATCCAATGGAACAATTATGCCCTGTGATGCAGTACTTCTCAGTGGTACTTGCATTGTAAATGAAAGTATGCTAACAGGTAAACTTGATACCCAGTTCTGCTTGGCTAAATGTGTTAGTTTATATGTTTGTGCATGCTTAACTTGCAGTATGTTCTAGCAGAAGTGATTATGTTTATTTTGTCTGACATGTGTCTGTTCTTAGAATTACACATACTCCTAAGTACTTATATACTTGTGTTTTTACTAATCTACAACAAGTACCTGATACTGCTTGGTAACTCCAAAAAGAGTGATGGTTTCTTGTTGAAAGGATTTCTTCTTGATAGTTTCACTTCAACTCTTGACTTGGTGTTCTCAGTGCAGATCGAGTTCTGCAGCATGCTTCTTCAGAAAATTTTTGCCCAAACTTTATTGTTTCTTGCAAGAATGAAGGTAGTGAGTAGAATGTTCTGCTGTATTTAAAACTACAAATTATGATCTCAAGTTATGCCGCTGAAACCAGGAACTTGATGTATTTGAAGGACAGCTTCAATGACTAGGATGGACTTTTTGTTATTCCTACAATAATCTGCCCAAATTGACAACATTTAGAAAATTGTAGTTCGGAGATGGTGTGTTTTATCTTGTTTAATGTTTTTTAATATCCTTGAGCCTCTTGCTGCTGCTAGCAACTGATAAAAATTGATTGCAGCCCGAGCTTGAGTGCACTCAGTCACCAAAGGAGCTGAGAATAATTTTCTTCAGCTTCTAGTTTTTCTGAGTAAAGATGGGGTGATGCTTCTCAGCAAGAGAAGGAAGCTTGTCCTGTTTTTTTTTCTTCAATGAACTGTATTTTACACCTCTGTGATTTGAAGTAAGAGGCACAAAAGCTGTGTTGGTGAATATGGAATAGAGTTAAACAGCATTCGGGTAAGGAATCTGCTGAGCTGAGGTTAATAGGTGAGAGACTACCTAATAACATGCTGAAAGGAAGATTGCTTCCATAAGTCTGCCTCTGTGCTGGGGAAGTGAGATTATATTATTCTACTTGCAACTGTGAAGGAAAAAATGTCTCTTCTTCTTTGATCTTTCTTAGAGACTTTCTTCTATTTAAGGTGAAAGTGTTCCTGTCACAAAGATTAACCTGCCGAATCCTTCGGAATATCCAAAAGCAGTGGGAGATGAGATCTACAGCCCGGAGGTGCACAAACGGCACACTCTGTTCTGTGGAACCAGTGTCATTCAGACCCGCTTCTACACTGGAGAGTTGGTCAAAGCTCTGGTAGTGAGAACAGGTATGGATTGTTAAGTTTATCACTTGTTAATGTACTGCTCCCTTTTGTAGGTGTGTACGTTAACTGGCTGATACTGCTAAGCTTGGGTAGAGGAATATACCTCAAAAAATTTGATACAAGTCTTAAAACTATAATAGAACTAGATGACAGTCTGGAGGTTAACAATTGGCAAGCAAGAGAATGAATCAGTCTTCAGCATCAATTTAAAACTTACTTGAATGCATTTTCAGGTCCCTTAAATGTCTTTTATAGTGTGTTGGTTGTACAGCTATGCCTCTTGGGAAAGGTTTGGCATACCTTTGGATTGGACGGGTAGTGGGGAGCAGCTGATTTTAGTGGAGTCATTCACAATGCCAAATGTTTTTCTTTACTCATAGTTTTGTCAAAACACATAACTTTTGCTTAAAAAATGAGTTCAATCTGACTACAGAAATGCTTATTCATACTAATATGTTAGAGATTTGGGGTCAAATAATACAGATGTTCTATTAAAAAGGATTGCACAGGCTAATAGAGTTGCGGGATTCTTCTTTACAAAGACCATCTTAAGAAAATGACACAAAATAAATTAATGTAAACTATAATCTGAGGTATGGTAGAATTAGAAGAAATTGGACTATGTTGACTAGACTGCTACTTAAAGCAAGTTTTCCAACAAATAACTTCATCCTAATTAGCCTCTTTTTACTCTGGTCTCTTCTCTTCACCTTCTGTTTGTCTGTTCTAGCAGTAAAGTTCTGATCTTTTGTTTTATGGTTTTTCTAGAGGCTTTTATTAGTCTTTTTTTCCAAGAGGTATTCCCTTGAACACATCTTCCCTTTAAAAATATCCATCTCAACTTGGTTAAATTAGAAATTTCATGTGCCCAGCCTGATGTGCATGTACAGCAAGGTGAGCCCAAAGAACAACAGAAATGAACTGCTGGAGATGTACTCCTACTGCTCTGCAGGAAGGAATAGCTTCTTTTTTTTTTCTTTTTTTTCTTTTTTTTTTTTGTTTAATTTCTGATACCATGGTCTGTAACTCGTACAAGGAGAATTATAATTGCTCCCAACTTGCTAAGTCTTACTGCCCTGACATCTGAAGTCTTGTCTTTAATCTGCTCTTTGCCCATAGCAGGTCCGAGTTAGCTCGTGTCGTAAACAGGATGAATTCAGCTCTGTGACTTGGTTCAGGTTTTATGTATGGACAAGTGTGCTTTCCCGGCTCTGCCTATGTATAGAGAGAAGAGCAAAGTGATAAAGCATCTCTGTTCTCCTGTCTGGTTTGCAGGAACAGATTTTAGGGAAGTGGGGAATTTCCCACTCAACAGAACTGGATAGATGTAACAGCACTTGTCGCTTCTTGCTCCTAAGATGTCTGATAGAAAAAAAGTAATTCTCACATAGTGAGATACTAGTAAAAATCCCTTTGTCTGAGGGAGGGAAATGCCACAAAATTGAAGATACTTGAGTGCAAAGGAGTGTAGTCCTAATTTTGTAAACAGGATATAAAATTGATCTGCTGGGACTGTACACACAATAGTCTTCAAGTTAAGCCTTTAACATGACATGTTTGATGTTACAGCTGAAATACATATAAAATACTAAAGAGCTAAATGTGTTAATCTTTTTCTTCTTGAAACTCGGTTGATGGAGGTCATTGTGGCTCCTATTGTAATTGAAAATAATTCAAAATTGGTTATTTTGCTTTAGAGAATTGTCTACTAAAGCTGTCTGTATGTCCAGTGTGTTCTCAAGACCGCTCATGAAGTTTTCATTTATTATTTTACCCTGATGCATTCTAGCCTATGTGGCTACAGAACCTTCTGCAAAACCATGAAAAAAAATCAAATCTGATTTTTTGTTGACTACTATGTTGAATTATAAAGTGTTCATGACTAAATACTCAAGTACATACAGACATGCTGCACTTCTCTGAACAGGCCCACGGTTTGTATTCCGCAGTAGCACATTCAAAGCTGGGAGGCTTTTCATGCCTTCTCCTCTTGTGATGAACTCATCCACTTTAAGACTGATGCAATGGCTGCTCTGTTTTGGTAGAATCTTATATGCCAAATGTCAGGGCGGAGGGCTCAGCCTTTGCTGTGGTGGCTTGCAGACTGAGAAGCTGTCAGGGAGCTGTCACTAATGCCAGAAGACCCAACACTGATGTTGAAATTGTAGGAATAGGCTTTGAAGTCTAAGCAGATAGAAAATGTTTTGCACGTACAAAATTGGGCACTGATGTTGGCCTCTTCACATGTCAAGGCAAAAGTTCAAGGAGGACCCCGGGGTATATGTTGGTTGTTCAACTGTGGGACCTTTAGAAGGGTAGTGTCCTAGTTTAGGTGTCAAGCTGCCATCAAGAGGTGAATTTCTCCAAAAAATTACTCTCAGCACTGCAGTTTTTTCTTAATCTTTCATTCTGGCTGTCAAGGGAGCCTGTGGATACCTGCCATTTAAGTTAAGTAATGTTGTACTCTGAATAACTTGTTTTTGCAAGGACCAGCTTAATTAGGCAATAAATATACCCACTACTTCTGCACTGTGAGGGACAAAATGCAGTACAACAAACTCTGCCAGGCTAAACCATGTGAGGATTTGCTGCTGCTGCAGAGGAGGGGTTTGCTTGCATCAGCTGCATGTCCTTGCCATAGGAGAGAAGCCCTTAGTATGATGTGCACGTACGTTTTTAAAGCACCTTAATTACACTATTGCAAAACATCTGTTGTGAATATTGAGAAACAGTTGTAATGAAATTAGTAGCTTAAGGGTTTTATTAAGGTTTTAATATATTTCAATAGCTTTGCTTTTGTTTATACTTGTAATAACTTACTCCTTTTTATTTCTAGGCTTTAGTACTGCTAAAGGACAGCTTGTTCGTTCCATACTGTATCCAAAGCCAACTGACTTCAAGCTCTACAGAGATGCCTATTTGTTTCTCCTGTCTCTGGTGGTGGTGGCAGGCATTGGGTTTCTTTACACGGTTGTCAATAGTATCTTAAATGAGGTATGTTTTCATTTCTGGTCCAGAACTGCCTTATTTTAGTAAGGGGTTGACCATGACTTCCAACATATTTCAGATGATCAGAAACAATTTGATTTTAAGTGAAAATTTCTTTGCTCTAGAAACGAGAAAGACACGGTTACTGAGAACAAAATTCAGCACAGAAGCTGAATTTGAATATATTACAGAGAAATTTGAGTTTACCTCAATTTCTCTTGACCCAGTTACTAGATTTTTATCTTTGTTATATGTAAGATTACCATCTGACTTACATCCAGTTGGAAGAAATAGGATACAGCACATCTAAAGCATGCTGCAGGCAAAAAAATCCATATCAAGAAATAACCTGATAACTGTAAGTTTTTTGGTTTTGGTTGTGTTTTTTTTTCTCTCTCAAGAAATTTTGCATTATCCAGCTAATGTTTTAAAGTAATATATTTTCAGGGGGAAAAGTGAAAATTTGAAGTTATGGATTCTGAATAATTTAGGACTGAATTACTGTGGTTACTGCTGGTGGGTGAAGATTGTGCTAAATTTCTGGGGCAATCCAGAACATGCTGTACTGGGGAAAGCAATGTGTGGGTTTTGCTCTTGGTAACACTTCAGTGGGATAGTGAATCTTTAAACATTGAGTTCTTGTTCGTGGCAGGTCCCAGCTCGTACCATCATCATCGAGTCTCTTGACATTATCACTATCACGGTGCCTCCAGCACTCCCTGCTGCTATGACTGCTGGCATCGTTTATGCACAAAGAAGGCTGAAAAAAATTGGCATCTTCTGTATCAGCCCACAAAGGATAAATATTTGTGGCCAGCTGAATCTTGTGTGTTTTGATAAGGTGAGGTGGATTTTGAAACCTTGCCAATTGGAGGGGTATTGTCTTAGAAAAGGGAGTTTGTATAGACAAAAAAGGAAAGCTAATTACTTTTCATGTAAGTTAGATCAGTTGTGATCTGTTAGCTTCCAGGTATTCAATGTTTACCATCTGTTAACTCTCTTAATTTATCCTTTTCTAAAAAGTTGTTATAATAGAGCTACTTTTTTTTCTCAAGACTTCCAAGTTCCAGCTTACTACTGGCACCTCAGAAATGCAAGAGTTGAGGCTTATTAAGAGCTTTATTTAGCACACAACCTTCTGAAAAATTAAAGTGTGAAGTCAGACTTATTTCTCATTTTTATTTGTTTCAATGAAAAGCCAAGTGAGCATATTTTGTTATTGTTCCTTTACAAAAACATGAGTGAAAGACAGTAATGCTGCTAGCCAATATTCTTTGCTGTAGTTTGTTTCCTAGATAAAATTTATTTTCCTCCTTGGATTTTATCTCAAATAATAAGTACCCATACTAAATTTACTATTTCCCTTGTAAATATATGCCAGCTAATGTTTTAGCTATGTATGAAAGTCTTAATGGTTTAGTACCTATTTTCCATTGTCCCCAGTTCCTGAATATTGAAATGTTGAGTTATCATCTTTGGATTTTAAGGGTCTGTTTTGTTTGTCCTGTCTTCAGTGAGGGGCATGACTGCTTTGAATGTTTTTTAAAGTTATTTAATAGATTTGGAACTTAGTTGCTAGCATAAAGCAGGGGAGATACTGCCTTTTCTGTCCTGAAGTCTTGATTTGTAAGTGGAAACAAAAGAAAATATATTGTTCAGTTGTAATAAGCTTAAATAGCTGTTAATTTTTGCTTTGCCTGAGGATGATTTGTTTCTGAATGCTTTTTCTTCATGCCATGCCCTTTCATCTGTTTTGCAGACTGGCACACTTACTGAGGATGGCTTGGATCTTTGGGGAATTCAGCGGGTGGAAAATGCTCGGTAAGGATGATCTCAGAGCTGGTATCAAACATGACACTCAGTTGTGCTGTAACAGCTTCAGCAGAAGAGAATGGATAATGCAGTGTGAGCTCAGATATCCTTGCATTTCTTGCATTTCTGTAATGACGTGGAGGAATGCCACTGAAACTATGGTTTAGGTGTAAGGCAAGTCACAACTCCCCTATGAAGCTGAAGTAGAACTTTGTTTGTTAGAGCCTGAGTTCATTCTGCAAAACTGTTGCAGTTAACTGTTGCATGTTTCCTTAATTGTATCTTCCTAAGCAATGACTATTTGGGCTGCTAAAATGAATTCGCTTACCTAATTAAGGACAAAGTGATGAGGCCTTTGTAGGAGGGGTCAAGCTAGACAGGGAATGAATCACAGAGTGTTTGAAGGAGGAAGAAGCTGTGATGGTTTCTCAAGATTCGAGCCCAGAGCCTTAATTTGTTTTCTGTGATGTGTGGAAATACAAGCGAAGGGACTTGTGCAGTCAATTTTCTTCTGTTAATCTAAACAAACCTCTGAATTGGTTCATAATAAATAATTATAGTGCTAAGTATATTATTGCTTCATTGTTTCAGTTTCCTTTTACCGGAAGAGAGGGCTTGCACTGAGAGCTTGGTAAAGTCAGAGTTTGTTGCTTGCATGGCAACTTGTCATTCCCTTACAAAAATTGAAGGGGTACTTTCTGGGGATCCACTTGATTTGAAGATGTTTGAAGCAATAGGATGGGTAAGTGCCATTTTTTCCCTGAAAATTGAATTATAAGAAAGTCAAAGTTAATGAATGTATAAATTAATTTATTTCTTTTTTCATACAGATTTTAGAAGAAGCAACTGAAGAGGAAACAGCTCTTCATAATCGAATCATGCCGACAGTGGTTCGACCTTCAAAACAACTTTCCCCAGAATCAAAGCAAGCAACAGATCAAGAAATGGTATAAAAGCTCAAAACAATTGGTTTAAGTTAAAGAAATACATTTTACTGTATGCTGTGGTTCTAGCTGATAAAATTGAAATAGGATCAGAACTGTGAGGGTTTTGATGGCAAAGACACAAGAAACATATTTAAGCTGTTGTTGAAGGTAGTGGTTCAGTATATGCCAGTTTCAAGGTGAGCAAACTAAGTGTCAGCATTGTTACCCTTATGGACTGCTTATAAAGTATAGTAAAGCTTTTTGATCTTACGCCTTTTAATATTGGTATTGTTACCAAATTCTTAATGAAGTGCTTAGGTGTGCTCACATTGCAGTTTCAGTTAAAACAATCATTTGTTAATGTCACTGCATGGCATGGAACTCTTGTCACTGTTGTACCTTAGAGATCTATTAAGTGTTGAGTAAAGAACAAAATGTACTTGGCAGGTTTAAAAGTTTCTTCTAGCTGTATTTTGAAGTATTTTTTAATACTTCACGAAGGAAAATTTAAGAATGTGACTGTATATCCAGATTATCACAGAGCAGGATAATACGAGGGTATAAGAAGTCAGTTCATCTGTATGAATCATATTTTGTAGTAGATAGAAGTGTCTTTCTTTTGTTCAGAGCTCAGTCTACATGCACAGCAGTAATCACTGCAGTAATTGACATGTGAACCTTCTTGAAACTTACTGCATTATTTTTTTGGGATATACTTAATAATCATGGCCTCATTCTGAAACATCATAGTATTTTGTTGTTTCCAAAGGCTAAACAGAAACTGTTTGGACTGCAAAAGGTCTTCCAAATTCTAGTTAAGAAAACAAGCTCAAAAGTTCTATTGTGTTTCACTTAAAAGATCCTAAACAGATGCAGTATGTTTATACTCAGCTTTTATGCAATCCACTGAAAATACAATATGACTTGATACCAAGAATGTTGTGCAGATTCATTTACATATTTGTGTTGAAAGAGTTTATAGCTGAAGAAATGCTTAAAAACTAATATTTAGAGTGACCTGTATTTTCTTTTCTTTGTTTTTTTAGGAATTGTTTGAGCTGTCGGTAAGTATGATTTTTTCATTAAGCGTGTGCCTATTTTTCTTAAAATGTATGTGGATGTAACCGTTTCCTTCCTTCCTCCCTATGTGACACAGACTGGGTATGAAATTGGAATTGTGCGCCAGTTCCCGTTTTCCTCGGTGTTGCAGCGCATGTGTGTAATAGCCAGAGTTCTGGGGGAGAAGAGGATGGATGCTTACATGAAAGGTGCCCCAGAAGTGATTGCCAGCTTGTGTAAGCAGGAGACAGGTAAAGGAGCAAACTATTTTTATTTCTTCTATAGCTCAGCTGTAGTATGAGTATTTTAATGACTCTAAACTTGACCTTTTTAAAGTTCCTGTTGACTTTGAGCGTATCCTGGAAGAATACACTAAGCAGGGCTTCCGAGTTATTGCTCTTGCTCACAGAAAACTGGAGTCTAAGCTTACGTGGCACAAAGTCCAGACTATTAGTAGGTAAGAGTGACTTCGTTTTTTAAATAAGTAACAGGCTTTAAAGGCTTCATGCTTTGAATTAATATGTAATGTGTATTTTGTTTAAATCAATTACTACTCTTCTTTAGCTTTCTTCTGTCTTGACATATGTAGTTTTGTGCATCTTGTAGTTGTGCCTTGGACAATATATAGAAATTTCATGAACTTTTTTTCTGCAATAAAGTGAATTCAGAGGAACAGCTTTAAGCTGAAAATGAACTAGAATATTATTTTTATGGTGTCTGATTTCCACTAGTGTGGCAGAAAACCTCATCTGATTTCTTTACTTGCACATACTTAGATCATCTGTGTTTATTAAGGATATTAAGGATAATGGCAAGTAGTGGAAACCCTCCTGTGCATGTTTGATGCAGTTTCTTCATCTCCTAAAGGCAGCATGTCCATTTTCTCATTGCAGAGCTTGTCAGAAAGGTTTGGAAGGTAGAAAGGTCTCTTCCTTCAAAGAGCAGTATTAATGTTAATTATTTTTCAGCTGGTTCTAGTTTTGTGGCTAATGCTATCTTCCCCACTTGAATGTGTAGCATAGCTATGACAATACCAGCTTTGTCTGGGTTCTTTTATACGAGTCCTGTGTACAAGGTGAACTTTTTGCAAAGCAGAGAAATGCGTTTTCCAGTTTCAGGTATGAAATTCTACAGTGGCAGTAGAATACCCAAGACCTGTAAATACACTGACTCTTTCATGTAAGCCAAAGTTAATTAGTTTCTTTGCTTAATTAGCTAGCGTCCGTTAATCTTACATGCCTTTGTAACGTAATATGGTAGCTTTTATGTTAAGGTTCAGCTAATTCGGAAAATAGAGATAGGACTCTAAACATACCTTAAAATTTGGCTGTGAATGCAGTTAGTTTCAGAGCGTGTTTTCTAGCAATAACCTTGTTTAGATTGTACTTTCCTTTAGAATGGGTTCTCATGGAAGAAACGGAAAATTGTGCTTGAGAGGAAACATTTTCTTTTACTGGTTCTTGACTAAAACAAAGGAAATAAATATAAATTATTGTGATGATATCTCTCAGGTAACTTTTTATAAAGCACATTATTCACTTCATGGTTAAAAATACACATTTCCCTTTGATAAGCAGAAAATCAGACTTTTAATGCTACACCTAATAATTGTAATTTTTGTAATGTTCTCTTCCATATCTCCTTTTCATCAGAGATGCTATTGAAAGCAACATGGATTTTATGGGGTTAATTATAATGCAAAACAAGTTAAAGCAAGAAACCCCTGCTGTACTTGAAGATTTGCATAAAGCCAACATTCGCACTGTCATGGTTACAGGTTAGCATGTAAACATTCATACTCAAAAATCCATCTCTTTTTGGTCTAATTACGGTGTATGAAGTCAAATTTTAGTGTCAGTAGCCTGGGCTACACTGTGTTTATAGCAACTGGGAAGTTTAGAAACTTGTTAAAATAGTCAGACACCAATTTGTTTCATTTTGGGTGCAAGTTGTTTGGTAAGTCAGAGTTCAGAAACCAGAAGAGGCTTTAATTCTACTTCGTAGCTTCCTCTCCCTAGCTCCATGTACAAGATACTTTATACTGAATTAAAGGATGAAAATCTGTAGAGGTCTTCCAAATCAGACTAAGTGAAAGTCCCAGTCTAATTTTATGACTTACCTTGCTTTGAGTAGGAGGTTGGACTAGATGTCCTGAGGGTCCCTACTATTTTGACTTAGACTCTGAAAAGTCACTTTGTGTTGGGTTTTTTTTGGGGGAAGAATGAATTAGGTCCTCGTAAGCATGCGAGGTATCTCTGATCAGTGTTTCCCATGCAATATGTGTTTGTTTTTTAAATCACAGGTGTTGCAATTTTGGAATGTTTTGCTAGACTAGCAATACAACTCTGTGTTTGTATGTTCTGTGACTGTGTTTTAAAGAGCAGTATTTTAAATGGCCACATGTTTTCTGCTTGATTTTCAATATATATTAAGATGTGGTCCATAAGAGATCTTTATAGCTCCAAAGGGCACACAGAGTTTCTAGGGGAGGGGTTTACTGGGTAGACTTTGAATGTTGTCTGTAGACTTGGTTTGCTCTGAGGTTGTCACTGGTATGCGGAGCAGTCCTTCTAGTTCTGAACTGGCTTTGTTAGCTTTTCTCCCATGTGGAATATCAGTGTATGATATTGGGTTTTTTTCTAATTGAAACCTTTTTAAATGCAATTGTTTAACAGGGGATAACATGTTAACTGCTATCTCTGTGGCCAGAGACTGTGGAATGATTCTACCTCAGGATAAGGTCATTATTGCTGAAGCACTACCTCCAAAGGATGGGCAGGCTGCCAGGATCAACTGGCATTATGCAGATACCCTCACAAAATGCACTAGTTCATCACCAGCCATAAACTCAGAGGTAATGTGACCATTGTTATGCCTTAGAGTGTAAGCAGTTAGTTTAAGTGTTCTTTTTATGTTATTCTGTTAAATAGTAAATCTGCTGTTAATTGTCAATTCAGAGTTGATATACTAGTCACATTTCAGATCTTCAGATACTGAAGAGTAGTAAAGCAGCTGAGAGAGGTAGTTTTTCAACTGTGATATGACATTTGACTTTTCAGTTGTGCAGGAGACAGGGTTTTTTTCCCAATATTTCAGTCTGTTAAGACTGCTCTAGCTGCTTGTAGTTGAAACATTAAGCCATGATTTCTTCTTGCTAAATAAGTGTTTTCATTGTATGAGGTTTTTTTTTTTAAGTGACATTCTGAGAAACCTCTTGTGTGGGATCTCTAGGAAATACCCTTCTGAGTATTAGCTTGAAATAACAAGGTATCTGTGTAAGTGCATTACAGCTAGAGTATTAAACTACTTTTGATAGGATATTCCAGTTAAATTGGTCCATGAAAGCCTTGAGGATCTCCAGGTGACAAAATACCATTTTGCAATGAATGGGAAGTCATTTGCAGTGATTTTGGAGCATTTTCAGGACTTGGTACCCAAGGTGAGTGTTTTGTTTGAGTATGAGCACTTTTGATGGTGAACAGACTGTGAGCATTAAGAAATCTTCTGTCTTCCAGCTTGTGCTACACGGCACCGTGTTTGCTCGCATGGCGCCTGATCAGAAAACTCAGCTGGTGGAAGCTTTACAAAACGTAGAGTAAGTATTTGCCTAAGCATAGAAAGTGGGAGGGTTGACAGTGTTTGGTGTGATAGGAGACAAAAAATGATGCATGCTGCTGGCTGTTCTGCCTAAAGAAAGAGGCTGGACTGATAGAACTTCTTCTGTGGATAAATCAGCCTGTTAGCCAAGCAGGAATGAGAGTAGTACCATCTGCTGGCTAGTTGGGAAATTTCAGACTTTTCATGAAGTTTTAAATGGGGAATATGTGCATAAACTGACTATTTTATAAATGCAGTTGCTTGGTTTAATAAACAAATCCATCAAATGTCATCTGTGTATTACAGAAGTATTATCAGGATGACTTCCATTCACACTGTCATTATATGACTGTTGGTGTTGGGCCTTGCAGCTCTACAAGATACTACAGAAGTGTCACTGTCTAGAGCAAAGATTATTTGAACTACCTTGGGATTATAACCAAAATAAACCAGTTTTGCTTTGACTGACCTGCCTTAGTCATGGTACTTTTCTGTCAACTTCCTTATATGTATAATGGCAGCAGTAACTGATTTCAGCATTAGTGATCAGCCATTGTTATGCAAACCCTGAATAATGCAAAGTAATATATAAGTATTTAATGAAATAAGCTAAATGGACAACAGTTAGAGAATGGTCCAGAATGCTGACGTCTGTTTGGTTTTTATAGTTACTATGTGGGCATGTGTGGAGATGGAGCAAATGACTGTGGGGTAAGCATATTTTTATTTTCCATACAGAACTGTTCAGTTAAATTGTACAGCTGAAAGCAAGTTCTGAAATTGTCTCCATTTCAATGTTAACTGGCAGGCACTAAAGAGGGCACATGGTGGTATATCTCTGTCTGAACTTGAGGCTTCTGTGGCATCACCGTTCACTTCCAGGACACCCAGTATTTCCTGTGTGCCAAAGCTGATCAGGTAATGCCACTGACTGAGGACTTGAATGTGTCTGTGTAACTCATTTTGCATGCTCTCTATCAGTATATATTTGATGCTGTAGGAAACCAGTTTGAATTACAGAACAATCCATACATTTCAGTGGTTCTGTTTCTTTTCTGAGGGTACTCTGAACAAAACCCTGCCATAGCATGGTTTACTTTTTTGTTATAAAATCCTTTGTCCATGTAAAGTTAATTTTTCAAAGCATGACAGAACTTCTACACATTAGTTTTTAATTTTCTCTAGTGACTGTGCTAGTTTCCATAAAGGCTGCGTGTAATTGCAAGCAGTAAAATTCTTCACGTAACTGCTCAGCACCATACAGAATAGAAGAAACATTTTCTCAATAGGGTTTGACCAATTTTTAACTTTAGAATTGGAAGTTAAGTAATGATTTTGGATAAAGGTCAGTCAAAGAAGAATCTAGAAGTCTGTGGAACTAATAAAGTAATGCATTATCAGAAACATTTCTGAAGTCAGCGGCTGTGTGGCTGACTGTGTGTTCATTCAATCCATGCAGTGTAGACTAGTGCTTCATAGATGCTTTTGTAAACAGACCTTCATTTTAAAACCTCTGTTGGAAAACCACACAAAGTCTGAAGAGGACTGAAGTAAGGTGGTGGCTCAGTTCAGAAGATATGCCCACAACTTTGATGTTGGTGGAAGTGTACCATTCTGACTCCTGTTTCTCTGTATGTCTGCAGCCTGATGTCCCTCAAAGGCTTTGCTGGTGTGTTTAATTGCAGCTAACGTTTTGTTAGAACTTAACTGCTTCCACAGAAAGCTTTGTAGTTACGTGATTGCCTTGTGTTTTGACAGGGAAGGCCGTGCTGCTTTAATAACTTCCTTCTGTGTGTTTAAATTCATGGCATTATACAGCATCATCCAGTACATCAGTGTTACTTTGCTATATTCTGTAAGTACTCTCTAAGTACTTAAGCAGCATCAGCATAATTCAGAGATTTGAAAGTTGATAGATATTTCATATATTGTTGCAAGTCTCTTTGAGTACAACACATGTATTCAAAAATATCTTTAGACTAAAAGTATTGTTAGTATTTTGTGGGGTTTTTTTCATATTAACTGTACAAAATACACGGTAGTATCTATTTAGGAAAAGCAATAACTAATGGCTGTGAAAAGAAAGTCTCTACAGTGGGAAGTCCAAATTAAGTTAAACAAAAATACAGATTTCAATTATTTTAGAACTGTCAGCATTTTGAAATAGCCTAACATTTTTTAAAGGACAATGCATTCCTTTTATGTAAGGATTGAAAGAAATTGTGAATATTGATTTGGGTGGGGAGCAGGAGGAAACAAAGTGGAGTATTTCCTGTTAATATGAATGGATTCACCATATGGCATGTGGTAGAAGTCCTGTATTTTAATTTGTATTCTGGGTAAGTTAAAGGTGCAGAGTATTAAAGAACCTTAGAGGTGGAAATTTTGACTCCTCTATGACTACACAGTAAGGCTATGATATTTAAAGAACTGTGGCCTAAGCTGCTATTTCATTGGTATGTAAGATTCAATAACATAAATTTGATTACAAACAAATTTCAATTACAAATAGCTTATACATCTTGAAAAGGAAATGCTTCCATACCATGAAGCTTCAGAAATTGTTCTGTGTATTATAGAGTATTCAGGTCTCTTGCAGGTAAAGGAAGCCAGTTTGACAGGACACTGTCTTGTTCATAGAGTGAGCTCTAAAGAATTAATGCTGTAAGAGTGTCACTGTAAATTTTTTGTGGTGTGAAGAAATTATCAATACTTCAGTTGTTATTTCTCTCTAGATCCTGAGCAATTTGGGAGATTTCCAGTTTCTCTTCATTGATTTGGCAATCATTTTGGTGGTTGTCTTCACTAGTAAGTATTATCCTGAATTGCCATTGCTGGCTTCTTTTAACAGCTTTTGCTTGGTCAGATTTTCTTTAATACCTAATTACATGTGGTTCTGAGAAAGCACTGTGACATACAGAGGAGATCTTATGACTACTACATATATGCATTAAGAAACCCAAACCACCACTAAGTACTGAATTAGATTAATCTGAAATTTGTGTTCTCATAAAAAAAACAGGTTGTGGGCAGAGTCTTGGAGAAGTAGGTCTTCACAGTACAGGAAGCTGGTTTTGGAGTCAAAACAGGAGTTATTGCAATATCATCTTTCTCAAATGTTTTGACTCCTTGCATTCTTACTTTGAACTTCTCTCAACAAAATGTTATACTCAAAGTATTGCCTAGTGGAAAATTTGATTCCATATACAAGCCTAGCACTCAGTTCAGCGGCTAACAGTAGAGTTCCATTTTTAAGTTTAATAGAAACCTCTTCTTTGAAGCAATGGCAGTCCAAAAGTGAGGAGGCAAGCTGTAAGTCCTTGTGCCAGACAAAGGGAGTTTGGCCAGACAGTACTAATTCCTAAAGTCTCATGGCTGCCACTGTCCCCGCTGTGCTGTGCTGCTGGGGGACCAGCCTGTAGAAGGCACTGTGGCGTTGTTCTAGGGCTCTGTGATCTTTTCAAGGTGGTTTCACATTTGCAGTTCTGGACTAAATTTTAAAGTGATGTCATGAGCAAGCCATTCTAATTCCACAGAATGTGAATAGGATAACTCTTGAAAACCATAATGATGTAATGTGTCATTTGTTTTTTGTTTTCATTGCAGTGAGTCTGAACCCTGCTTGGACAGAGCTTGTTGCACAAAGGCCTCCGTCAGGTCTTATCTCAGGTCCACTTCTGTGTTCCGTGTTGTCTCAGATCATCATCTGCCTTGCTTTCCAGACCTTGGGGTTCTTTTGGGTCAAACAGCAGTCCTGGTATGAGCCTTGGACAGCAGACTCTGAGTAAGTGTTTCAGTGGCTCTGTACAGAATAAAGTAGTGATTAGAAAGCTATAGGCAATAACTGCTCTCTTCTTACCAGACCCCCTTTGGGGACTCGGAAAATAAACCTTCTGTATGGCAGCTTGTTAGTCTGCTGATTTTTTTGGGGGAAGCATACTAATATATAGGAGTTACCCAGTGGCTGAAAAGTGAAATTGGGTCAGAGCCAGACAGCAGGATCTAATGACTCCTCAACTTTGGGACAGTTGAGCTAGAAATTTTAAATTAGTGATTCAGATCTATTTTAGCTCTTTCATATTATAAAGCTTTGTTTTACTGTTAGAGTTACAGTAAATCAAATTAATATTTTTGAAAACAAAGAGGTGTTTTAATACTATTTTTTTTAAATTGCAGTATTTTCTTACTTGTCTTCAGAGTCTACAGTGATAGTTTTTAAACAGCTCATGTAGAAAATTTACAAGGTGGCAGCATAAATGAATTCAAAGCTCTGAATTCACAGAATTTGCTACCTCCCTGCTGTAGCTTTGAGTTATTTCTTACTACCTGTAATATGTTCTCAAGGATAAGCTTTGATTACTACTGTAGCAATTTGTTCTGTCATTATTTTTGTAAATAAGTGGACCTTATTTGCATCTCGTCCATAAGTCAGTATTCCATGTTTTTTATGTTGTAGTGCATGTAACGTGTTGGACGTCATGAACACCAGCTCTGCACACCATGGGAATGAGACTCTTCATGATGAACATTACATTAAAAATTACGAAAACACAACTTTGTTTTTTATATCCAGCTTTCAGTACCTCATAGTGGCAATTGTCTTTTCTAAAGGAAAGCCCTTTAGACAACCATGCTACAAAAATTGTAAGTCCTTTCTTAGTATATACAGCTCCAAATAAAAGTCCCAATGACTGTGCCCTTGGTGACAGTTCTGTTGTGCCACTTCAGCAGCAGTAGTGTTGCTAGGAGAACACAGTGCAATTATCCTCTGATAATCAGAGCTAGAAATAGGGAAATATTAAACTGTGTGGAGGAATTTGTGTTAGTAGTTGCTTTGTTTGTAGAAGTATATGTGTGTATATATTTCAACTGCGCAAGTTAGCTAGTGAGAAAAAGAGTCAGGCCTTCTGTCTCTTTACGTCTGTCAGCACAACTAATATTGTCAAAATTGCCTGGAAGGAGTTTAGAGGGAGAAAAGAGATTATTTCCAGGAAGTAATGAACCCATGATACATGGAAATATTGTCTAAAGCTCTCATTGTGAGATGGTCCAATTAAATTTTTTTTCTTCTTTTACAGTTCCATTTGTTATATCTGTTACAGCTCTTTATGTCTTCATATTTTTCATCATGTTGCATCCTGTTGAATCTATTGACGCGTTTCTTGAGGTGAGAGTCAGCGGATCTGTGGGTGTGTCACCTTCCTCGCGGAACTGATGGGCTGCCTTTGGGGCTAGTGTGACCCCTGTAGAGCTTTACTTTCACATCGCTCTGTGGGGAAGGGACAATTTATAGTGCTGAGTCTGTTTTGAATGTGTGTTTACCTCACATGTGTGTTTCTAACCTCTGGCAACTTGTTTCCACAGCTTGTGTGTGTGCCATATGAGTGGCGCCTCAGAATTCTCGTCATCGTTATTCTAAATGCAATTGTATCTGTGCTGACAGAGGTAAGAGATCCAAGTGGAAAATATGCTTCTCTTTTAAGTGTTTCTGTTTTCAGGGTACATGTTTGTCTTTTGTTGAGAAGCTGTCTCTTCACAGCATGCCAGTGTAAGTGGCTGCTGTTTCCTTGTTAAGTGTGTATTTCCACAAATGCCTTGGTAGGCTAGATTTAAGGTGTCAAGATTTTCTGTGTTAAGAGCATAATTTTAAAACCTTTTCTATTCATTTGAAAAGAAGGAGGAGAGTTGAAAGACTTAATATTTCAACTATTTCATATTGAAATACTCCATATGTATTTTCTGTGTTACTTCAGAATAATAACATGCTAAAGAACTATATAAAATCCTTAGGGGAGCCCACCTCTCTTCAGCTGGATCATACACATACCTTATTGTTCAGAATAATGCAGATCGGCGTAACTTGATCGTCTGATATGATAAAAGTCCAGAAGTAGAGATGTTCATGCAAATCTGCTTTTTCCGTCCCTGAGCTTGTCCAAAGTCAGTCACTCTGCATCTTAGACCTCTTCTGTAATTCGAGAGTTAATGTGTGCAGAAACATGCCCTACCTGTCATCCATGCACCTTGTTGTTTCCAAGAATCAAAGTTTGACAGATAAATCTTCCAGAAGAAGTCTGGATTCACAGTCAGTCATTTTTTCCTGTAGTTAGTTCTTCTCCCAGTTAAACTGATGTGTCATTTCCAACCTGAATATGTTTGGGTTTTGGTTGCAGTCATGAGTCACCTTTTTTCCTGCAAGATGGAAAAAGCCTTCCAGCATTATCTAGCACTTGCACACTACAATTATCTGTTTTTACTGTGTAACATTTTCTTCAAGTTCTGGTCAGTATTTCCATTACAATGTGAGGGATTGCTAGCAAGGTAACCAGCATAATGTTTACTTGAATCATAGCATTTTGGCCCTTGAAGACTACTACAGCACTAATATTTTGTCCAACTGACATGTTTTTTCCCCTTTATTTGTGATTTAGTAAAAATTATCTCAAACAAAAGGATTTTTTTTATATTTGAATAAAATCATCAGGACTTTGAGTTGAAAATGTTGTTCCAAATAGAATTTGCAAGTCTTGTATTATATTGCTGCCTACTGGAACATGTTTTTCAGTGTTTGCACATGACAGGTGACAACTTTTCCAAAACATGGCAGTAGATACTAATTTTCTTGGCCTCTGTCTTGTTATTAGCAAGTTTATCCAGTATTGAAGCTCCTGTGCCTTTCTTACATTGTGCTGTGTCTACTCTAACCCTTCTTGTGATGTTTTCCTTTATGCCCTTTCTTTTTTTTTGTATTAGTAAATGTTTAATAGTTTGGGGGGGGGTTGCCTCCTTTTTATTTGTGAAAAGTTAAATTTTACGTATATTGCTGTCTTTACCAGTGAAACGAAGTGGTTATTCTGACTCTTCAGAATCATGGCTTTCTTTGTCTTCTCATAAATATAAAACAAACCTCCAATATAGAAATACTCAATTTCAATTTTCAGTCCAGTGATAAATATTACTGAGAGAAATAAACTTACCTTCTATTGAAAAATTCCTTTGTTCTGCAGGTGATCTTTCTCGCTTTTATAGAATCTGGTGTTGTTTCTGTTCTGGAAGTGTAAGGGATCCAGTAGAAAGTCTGTACAGTATGCCAATCCATGTATCAGCATGTGCCTCTTGAGACAAAGGGTTCTCCTCTGGTTTCATAAGTGTTCATAAAGTTCCACTCCTGGGCCTTGTTGGTTGTCGCATCAATCTGAAAACTTGTGAATTTCTACTAAGCATCACCTAAGCAGTGTAATTACTGCAGAGTGTTTGCTTTCACCCAGTATTTCAAACCACACCCCACTCTTTTTCCTATGCAGGTTTGAGTTAGCAACTTTCAATACTTTAGTCACTTAACTGTCATTACCAAAACTGCAGGGGTGATTTGGCACATTCCTTTTAAATAGACTTCCCTATTTATCTTGTTGCCTGTACTTTAGTAATAAAATAGGAGTACCTAGAGTCTTCTTGACACAAATTGTTTGGGCTTTCATGCTTGGTTTTAAACCCAGTTTCTTCCACTTTCAGTGTTAGCTGAACGCTTTGTTTAGGCAGATGAGTTGTGTTTCTGTACAGGAGGTGGCCAGCAGAACTGTTGTCTAGCGATCCTCAAATCCCAGATCTTGTTTTACGATACACACTTTGCCTTCAGTAACTTCAGCCCACTTCTTGAACTGCATTTATCCAGCGCCAGCAGTGTTACTCTGCTCTCTGAAGCTTTGTCATGTGCTGCCAACTCATTGGGTCCAGTGTTGTGTAGAAATCACAGGCGTTTTCATTCCTTCACTTGCAGTATAGCTCACTGTCTTTCTCTCCTTGTGTGCCTGGCTGGATTTTCTGCTCCCTATGTTTTTCACTACAGACTTAGTGGGTGCCACAGGTCACATTCTGAGTATCTGGGAGACGCTGCTGGTGGCATCTCCTTCCATCTTTTAACAAGGTACTCTATATATCACTTAGAGTTTGTTCTGCTGAGATTAATCCCGCAGTAATTACCTCTGTGTTTCATAATTCTGAGATACATGAAAGATTGGATCTTCTTTGGTCAGTCTTGCCAGTGTTATACTTTCGTGTCACACCATGATCATATGTAGTTTTGTCATTGCTTCTACATCCGGAATAGTTTCTGACTGTAGTTGTCCCAAACATGTTTTCTGAGTTGCTCTGTAAAGCTTTTTTCACTTCCATGTGGGTGCCAGATTAGGTTCACAAAGCATGCAGATTCTTTCTACCAGATGATAGAAAAGATTGCACAACAAAGGCAGATCCTAGCAGCTGTTCCTCCTCACCCCTGATGCCTGGTATAGCTGTCCTCAAACCAAACTGGCTTCAAAAATGAACATCTAACAAGCTGAAGATTTGTTGGCAGATGCTTTATAAAAGCATTGTCAAATTCTGGTACATTATAAAAATCTGTTATAAAAGTGGCTAATCAGCTCCCTATTTTCAATGGCAGGGGTTAGTCAGATGCTAGAAATGGAGTCTGTCCAAGGATCAGAGTTGTAGGCTCAAGGCCATGGAAGGTACAGGTTCATACCTGTGTTGTCAGATTTGCTCAAAGCTCTGGAGTCTGCCCATGCAGCTGTATGAGAACAACCAGATGTACTGAACAGACTGTTCACGTTCTACCCTCTTTTAAAACCTGGAATGATGCCTACCAAATTCCTTCATTCCTGCTGGTGGCTCAGCTTTGCCACCTCACTGCTGCTTTTCTGGGAATGTCACTGGTTTAAAACAGGCTACGAACAAAGCATTGCTCCAAAATGAAATACACTGTAATGTTAAAGATGGTTTGTGGGGAAACTGCTTTAAGCACTCACGTCTGTGGTGCTTCCCAGATTTTTAGAGTATTGAAACACATTAAGAGTATGTATTTATGATTTTTACCCATATCAATGGATGCAGTCATTGTTGCTATTGATTTAAAGTACTTGTTCATATTCTTAAATCTCGTGTGAGCACTTTAAGAATAAAAATGTTTATCATATAAGTACCAACAAGTAGTGTAAACCCTCCGTTTTGCTTGGCACTGAATTAGTTATGCCTAACACACTATTTCAGGTTTTATTTGTAATGTGCACACTAACAACAAATGATCATTAGTTTCTTTAACTCTTCCCACTCACTGTAATGTCTCACAGAATGTCCTCCTTGATATGATCCTTTGGAAGGTTGTGTTCAATCGAGACAAACAAGGAGAATTTCGCCTCACCATCCCCCAGCCGCCTCAGGTTGGAGACCTGTCATCATTTGAGTGCATGTGGATTAATTTGGTGTTCTCTTAATAATCTGTAACTGTTGCCTTATCTTAAGCTTAAGTCTGTTTAAATTAGATTTCTGTAACTAGAATACTGAAATGAAAGGCTTCTGGGTTTCTGTTTTTCTCCTTATTGACACTTAAAAGTGTTGTGTATTTACAAGAACTATGAAGCAAACCTAGAGGATTGCTTTAAGACTTTTCTCGCTTTAACTTCAGTTTGCACATTAGCAAATTTTATTTGCGTTGTCACAAGTTAGCATGCTAGTACTGGAAACATCTTGATTTGCTTAGAAGCAATTAAAATAAATTTGGTTTAGAGTTTTAGATCATTGTCTGAGAGAAGTAATTTTTAGCATGTACAAATGAAACAAAACAAGATGGCAAATGAAAGTACACTATTACTACTTCAGATAGTTTAGGACACTGAAAGACTTCAGGTGACCATGAATTTTGGTCTGGTCTGCCCCTCTGCTGTTAATACATGAAGGAAATCTATGTGAATCCCATAAAAACTACCTTTACGCCTGTTGGCTTATTCCTTTTGGCTGGTTGGGTACATTTGTGCTTGCTAGAATTACAGTGGTTTATTTCTCAGCACTAAATTTTATTAAATGTATTCACTTCAGATTTACATTTGTCCTTTTGAGGCTGTTGAAGAACAAATCGCTTTATGCTCATGGAAGCATGGAAACTGTGCTCAAGACTCATGTTGCGTTAAGTTCACCAATTGATAGAAATTTAGAGCATAATGGAAACTATAGAATATATTAGCATTAAAATATCAGCCCTGAAGTCTATGGGTACTCTCTAAGACATGACAGAGATTCAGTCTCAAGAAAGGGGAACGGTGCTTCTCTTCCCCAGCTAGTCAAATTACCTGCATAATTTTTAAATAACTATTAATACCTGGAGTATTTAGATTTCACAGTATCAGCAAGTTAAATTCTGCTACTTTTGTCTGACTGGCTGCCTTCAGTTTAACAATTGATGGCTTAAGAAATGTTTTGAGATGTTGGAAATTTGCTTTTTCTAGACCAGGCTTTTATTCTCCAATAGTAAAATTATTTAATATTGCCTGTTTTATCTGTGATTATTGAAACTGTTATAAAAAATGCCGAAAAACTGTTGGTGGTCTTAGATGTTACAATAATGTGGAATACTTGTCTTTTCTTACTGTTTTTTAAATGTCAGTGCTACCATAGTATAGAAGAGATGACACAACAGAAGAGTTTCTGTACCACAGGTCCAATGTGACTGAAATAGTAGATTAAAGACTGAAATAATAGTTTTTCTTCTAGTGATTTACTGTATTGCTAATTACATTATTTTTTTTCTTATGGTAATCCAGTTTTCAAATCTGTTCACTTTTTCAGGAGGCTGGGGACCGCTGTGGAGTCTGTTTCCTTTCTTCCCTGTTTGGTTGTAGAGAGAAGACACCAAAAGCCAAGTATATGCACCTAGCTCAGGAACTGCTGGTCGATCCAGAATGGCCACCAAAACCCAGGACAACAACAGAAGCAAAAGTACCATCCCAAGAAAATGGTTCATATCAAATCATCACTGTAACGTAGCAGTGGATCTTGGTGGCATGCATTTTTAGTAGTATTCAGAAGAATGTAATTTTAAGGCTTTATTTGAAATTGCAGTGTGCTAAATGTCAAATTCTAATGCAGATATTTCCAACTGTTTTGTCTCTCTGAACACAAACTTCAGAGCCGGACGTCTTATGGCTATACATTTTAAAAATGTAGGTTATCTTAGGCAGAACAAAAAATGGTTGTGTTTCCTTCCACCTTCTTTCAGATTTCATTGTTCCTGAATGAGATGGATTTGGAAGGTTTAAACTGCAGGGCAGTTAAAACAGGTTCACATTATTTGCCTGGAGTATCTTAATAGTTGTTCTCACCTGCTTATCTGGGCATGTGTTCATGTAAACCCTATGATGTAATGGATTCATGGCTGTACTAGAGGTGCATAATAACCTTGTCATGGTTTGGGGGTTTTTTGTGTTTGTTTTTTTGGTTGGTTAGAGTTATTTTGGTTGGTTGGTTGGTTTTTATTTGACTGATGAAAAGTTTTGTGCCTCAGAACAGTTCTAAAGGTTAGGTGTGTGTACCTCTAAGTTTGTCCCTACTAGTAAGGAGTGTTTCCAGGTATAATGTTTGAGTTTTAAGTTCAGTTCTTTAGTCTGCCACTAAATTCCAGCAGGAGTTTGGAATGCTGTAGAAGCAATATGCTCTGTCCTTAAGAAGAAAGCACATTGCTTGCAAGTGGGTTCTTGACTTCTTTTCGAGCTAACCACAAGGAAGGGCTTAGGTGGCCTCCAGAGGAGGAGGCATTTGGCTACACTCTAAAGTTCGTGGAGAAAGAAGGATGGAGAATCTAAACACTTTCTTCTGTGTTCTTTTATTACATTTAGCTATGCATTTCTCCATAGACCTTGCTTTTTCCGGCAGAAGGCTTGGATTATCCCTTTGTGGACCATGTTTTATTTGTGAATCTAAAGATAATTTTCCTATATACCTTGAAATAGTAAGGCTGGAGTTACTGCTGCAAGGAAAATAGGAGTCTTTTCACATGCCCACGCTTGGGATTTGTGCATGTGAAGATCATAGGCATTTGAGAGAGTCTGCCAGTGTCTTAAGCGCTATATGTAGCTGTATGAAACAAAATTAAGAGAAAATCAAGCTAAAATTTGTCTTGCTGCAGAACTATAATGCTTATGCAGGTTTTATTTATTAGAAAAAAAAATGAAAAAAAGAAAGGCTTGCATCACCACTAATGCTGCTTAAGCACTAGGGGTAGCCATACATTATTTTGCCATGAGGCAGTATTGGAACACAGGACCACTAGAAAACTAGGTCTGCAAAGATGTAGAGGCAGGCATAGCTTTGACTTGCAAAGCTTAAAACTTTTGTTTTGTTTCGATTTTTTTGTTTGTTTTGTTTTAAACCACAAATTATTTATTTCCAAACTACTGTCAACTTCGTAAATGTTTGGAAAAGTCTTCTTTGGTGTCTTCGGGAAGATGATACATACTGACTCTAAGATCAGTCTGTTTTGACCAGATGCAACTGGCTGGTCCAGACACCTCCAAGCTTTGAGAGGGGATCTGGGATCTGAAAAAGTCATGACTCTGTAGAGATCCTTTAGAGAAGAAAGATGTGTCCTTTAGAGTAGTCATAGAATGAGAGGCCCAAACTCACTGGCCAACTGCGATTGTTTTGAAGTGTGTATATTCTGATGATGGAATTTGAGGTTTTGATGTTAGGGATTTTTTTTCTTTCTTTTTTCCTTTTTTCTTGTTTTTCTGGGTTGTCTTGTTTTGTTTTGTTCTTTTAAATTCCTGTGGAGACAATTCCATTCCAGCCTTGTTTTAATAAGCAGAATTTTTCAGATCAGGCCTAATTCCCTTGTGCTGTTCTGTAGGGCAGTATGGACAGTGTGCCCTGCTGCTCACAGAATCATTAAGGTTGGAAAAACCTTTAAGATCATCAAGTCCAACCCTTAACCATGTTAATGTCAATCATGTTGTGGTTTCTGCAGTGTTGAACGTACTGTGCCAACAGGGAATTTAAAAGTGGTGCTAAATGGTTTGGAAGACCTTTTCCTGGAACTTGGAGGTTGAAGTAATTGCTCCTCATAAATAGTATGCATATGGTGTACTATCTTCCAGTCCAGCTGTCAGCTCTTTTCCTGATTTCTGTTGTTGTTGTTTGTTTTTAAGGAGTGGAGCAGGGGGAAGGGGGAAGTGGTTTCCTTAGCATTCATTCAACACAGCAATGTTCTTATTATCCTGGCTTCTCAAGGTCATAAACATGGAACAACATTGGTAGCTTTTAAGGGGTCTGCAATTGTGGACTTGGACAAACTAATTAGTCATGAACTTGAGTCAGTTGGCTAATTTCTGCCGATGTTGATTTTACAAAATTTTTGTAGCATGGAATAACTGATGAAGAATAATTCTTAGCTGCATAAGTAGTATTGAAATCTAAACAAAAGTAATATTTTAGTTGAAAAATGTTGTGAAGCTATGCATCTTGGACCTGGGAGCTGTGACTTACCCTTAAACGCATAAGCTTCTGCTTTCCATTTCATTAACTATTTGAGATCTGTTCCATGAGAACTGAAAGAAAATATTTGTGTTTTTCCCTTTTGTATGCTTTTGCTTATTACTTTTTTTAAACTGATAATTTCTCTCGGCTTATTTGGTTTCTGAAGCTAGTTTTTTAGTCTTATTCTAGTTTATTAGACTTACCTCGAAAGTGAGGAGGAAACAGCTTATTAAGGTGGCTTGTCTTTGGAGAACATTTTAGGGAACTCTTAATAAAATTGAAATTGCCAAGTGTCTCCACTTAATTGAGTGACTAATGGCTCATGAGTGTAGTAAACTTGAATGTTTTGCAAATGGGAGCTTGTTTCCTCCAGGTCTGCATTCAGGGTTGGTAAATGTTCCTGAGGCTGCATGCTTGAGCTCTGACACTTAGTCAAGAATAATAAATCAGCTTTTCTGAGAATCCTTCTTGTTGTTGCAAGTTCAGCCACAAAATAAGCTTTTGCATTTTCTGCAATTATTGGGATTTATGCCTTCCTGCCCAAGAGCTGAATTTGACCACCTATAATTTTTCTCATTTTGAGCAGTTTAGTTTTTCTGGTTTTCAGAAATGCAGCAAACTAGATCTGCACTAGTGTATTCAGTTTCTCTTTCCAAGTAAGATGAAATTCATTTTGTAGTGAAAAACAAACCTAGGGTTCATCTTGGAAATCTAAATTCAGGTGAACAGACCAAGTTAGTGAGCTCCACTAGATACTGGGTAGACATTTTCTTCCTGCTGTATATTTTGGCCTTATGTTGAGGAGTTTGATTTATTATTAAATTATTTGTGTATGCAGACTTTAATCTGTACGTATTTTATTTTGATGTATTAGGATTTGTAAATATTACTGATTTTTAAATATTATTTATGCACATACTTAAAGGACTGGTCTATCCAGAAAAGCAATTGCAAAATTGCTAAATAATAAACGTTGCTTTTAAGAAATAAATTACAAGATCATGAAATTGTATATCCCTCAGGGTTATTTTTAAAGGTTTTTTTTTTCCTTTCCCTTCAGATTTAATTAGCAGTAACTCTAGTTTCATGTACTATAGAACTAAATCTACTGTAAAAAGAAAATGCTGCAAATAATGCTTGAATAGAAGCGGATAAAAAACCCACAGAACTGACTGTCCATATTCATTGTAACTTTAAATTGGAAACTCTTACTGTTGCACTTTTTGAAAGTTGTTGGATTTTTAATTCTATTTATTTTTTTCTTTCTTCATGAAGGTTGTGCTGAACAGTCATCCCAAATTGGGTAAATAATCCTGTACTGTATATGCAGTATAATACTAAGCAGATGTGGAGTCCTTTTTATGCTGCAAATTTTTAATGCTTATGTTGGTCATCACAAAATGAGAGAGCTCAAGTCCTGTAGGATTTCTCCCATGAAATTCTGAATTGTAAACTTAGGGTTTTGTATGTCTAAGGGAAAGCTGTGGGTTTTTGACAATTTTTAGAGTCTTGAATATGTTGATTTTATACAGTAAAGCTTCAGGTTTTTAAAGCTATTTTCAACAAACTGCAGCTTATTTAATAATTATGTGAACCAGAAACTACTTAGTTTGTCATGAAGTCCTCAAGCCTAACACAGATTAAAATGTTCATCATTACAGCGCTCTCTAGAAGCTCAGCTTCCTTTTTATTTTTAGACCTGAAATGATACTACATCTCTGTATTTAAAATATGTATTGCTGCTCTAGAATGGTACCCTGTTGTCAAGAGGCATACATAAATAACTGTACAATAGAATTGTAAATAGACTTGTAAATCATTTTTGTGACTGAAGCTCTTTGAAAATAAAATTAAAAAGAACAGATATTTTACCTCTTCTCATTAGTTTCATGAAATTGTTTTTACTTATTTTTTATAGAATGAGATCCAAAGCTTGTTGAAGAACACAGACTTACTCCCACTGATGCCATGGATATCTTGTTCAGCGCCTCTGTATTTTTGAAGGTGGGGGTGGAGAAGGTGGGATGCTGTGTTAGTGTTCTGCACTGGGATGATACTGACTGCAGTTTTACCTGGCTTTTATGACAGCCATACTGACTGTAGTGGCTTGTAAGAGCCATTTTAAAGCCAGACCATGTACATGTGATAGAGGCTTGTTTCCACCTTTTGTTATTCAGATGTTCTTCTGTTTTGACACGTGGGAGTTATGATCTGAACTGTCACCGTTGTCATGGTCATCTTCAGAAAAATCACATGGAAATGAAGACATCTTTTCCATCCTGCAGCTCACCTTCCATTGAAACAGTCATTGGCAGAGCACAGGATTTTAAACTTGAAGACAGGATACCTAAAATACCTGGTTACTTAATACCAAAAACTTAATCTTTCAATTTCAAGCTACTCTTTTTAAAACTTAGCTTTTCTCTTTCAGAATCTTTCAGGCTTTAGGTTTTATTGGCCTGCCACTCCGGAAGACTTTGAGGAAAAACAGAAAACCAAATGTGTCAACCTTGGAATGCTTATCCAAAGCATTAAGTAAAACCTTCATTCATTACTGAAATTGCTTTGATTCCAGTAGTGCAAAAAAGTAAAAGTCAGAGCAGCTTTGTGAAGGTATGAGCACTTGGTTGTTTAAAGTGGATGTGTCCACTCCTTCAAAACCTATGTAGCAGGCTGGTGAAACTGTCTTCACAAATCTGAAATTTCTGATCACAGTTCACTTGGAAATGTAGATTTCTGACTTCACCCAGATCTGCTTTGGGTTGGCTGAAGCACATATTCCAATATCACTGTCGAAGAAGCTACAAGTGGGTTTTGTGCTGATGTGTGTGTGACTTGAAACTTTCTCCTGTTCTGTGAGTGGCTTCAAACTGTACTTTTGGAGTTACATACAACCTGTGGAAGCTGGTTGCTTGCACAGTTGTAGGCAAAAATCTGCTCTGAAGCTTAAAATATTCTTTGGCCTTTGGCCTGTCTCAGTAATTGGGCAAATAGGGGTGAAAGTGTTATCTAGAGGATATGTTTTGTTGTTTTACTTCCCATTGAAAGTGCAGTGTCATGGTGAAGCCTGATTGCCTGCTATGCTTCTAGTAAGTTCCTTTAAAAAGCAGATAAGTTTCTAAGGTACAGCTCAAAATTCCTTTTTCATGCTTGTATGAGTTAAGGAACTTTCAAGACAGTAAGAGAGGTAAGCACCACTTTTAGGAATTTGTATTCTCAGTGTTCTATAAAACTAAGTTCAAAACTGATTTGAGACTTTTAATATAGTAACAGTATTAAATGTGTTACTTCTGGCATCCTTTTGTAGTCTTGAGAAATATTAAAGGGTTGCATAAAGGGAAAGATTCTGTAGATTAGAACATGGTAAATGACCAGCAAGGCTGGTGCCTTTTCTGCAATGCCAGGTGTCTCATGTGAGGGTTTGAGAGAATTTTAATGCATGGGAATGTATAATTATGACCTTTATTGTGGGTATTCCTGTATTCTGTACTGTTAAAATCTTCAGTTATGGAATACTATATATTTCTTTTAAAAAATAGTTAGCAGCTCTAGATGTTTGAGACCCATAGACTTAGGCAGTTCTTTTGCCAGTGCTTGTAGCCTTCATATCTTGCAAAGAATTTCTACCATTTCATTGTTTGTTTGTAAAAACTAGCACTTTCTAGCACTTGAGCATCCAACCTTCTCTGCCTGTATACTCTCTTACCTTTTGTTATAAGACCAGGAAAATAGACACCAGCGACCTACAGTCTAGTGTTAGTCTGTTTCTTGTTTCACAGACTGGCCTGTAGTCCTGCCTTCCAAGGGACCTGCACTAGTAGTTTCTAGCATAACAATTTTAGGGGGTTTTTTTCCCCCCTCATTTGGTTCTCTAGATCCTTACATATCTCACTAAATCCTCTAGTTCTGCTGTGTTCTTGAGTTAATTTGGTACAGGTTGAGATGCCAGTCAGAGCCTGAAGCAGAAATTTCCTAGTGTGTTTCTGCATGGAGGGTTGGGTTCATGGGGATAGGTGGGATCAGGGACAGGCTGAGTTACAAATCTATTGAGGTAAAAGCATCACTGGTTTATGAGAGAGAGTTTTGAGGTGGGGAGGATTACTAGGAGGGCAAGATTCTCTGAAAGATTCTTGCTTGACATGTAAAAGACTTTTGGAAGAGTGAAATCCTGTGCTATTTTTGGTGATGTACATGTCTCATTCAATGAGTTGTGGAAAGCCCAGTGAGATCTTGCTTTGCAGCACTATGTTGCTGGTTGTTGATACCACTGAATGCCATGTCTTTCCCTTTCCAAGGGAGGGATGCAGATTTTACCAAACTTCAGTACTCTGAACCTAAACAAAAGTAAAAAAAAAAAAAATTTTAAAGCACTCCCTTTTGCTCTTCTTTTTTTTTTTCTTTGTTGTTCTTGTTGGGGGTTTTTTTTTGTTTGTTTAAATACATTAGCTATTTTGGATCTCCAGCTGCTTTGGGTCCATAGTGGAATGTTCTTGTCAGCAGTTCAGGTGTGTGAGAAGCTCTGCTATCCCTCCTCACTTCTCTTTAAGTGACAGGGGTTGTACCCATGTCTGTCTGTGGGGTTGGTATGGGAGAGCTCTGTCCTTGGAAAAGGGTGTGTTGGGATGGAGCCCTACTCCCACTCTGTTCCTGGTGCAGAAGGCTGACATGCTGTCAGCTATTCCAGTTAAGTCTGTGGAAGTTGTGTAGCTATTCCAGCTGTCCCAGCTGCTGTTCTGCTGCTCAGCCAGGTGCTTGACATCCAGGTTTCTGATACACTTGGACTTGCTGATTTCATTAAGGAAGTATTTCCAGACTCTGGGTTTCTGTTTGACTTGCTCTTTTAAATATTACCATTTATAGCTACAATGATTGCTTTCCTGTTCCTTTTTTTGTTTGGAAATGCAACTTTCCAACTTTGTGATGAGTTTCATGCAGATCTGCCTTTACTGTTACAACTTTCTATCTAACTTCATGGCACTTCTTTCCTCTTATTTCACTGTATTTTTAACACCACTGCCGGTAACTTGGTATTGCATTAAGCTGTTGAAATGAGACGTGTTGGTTATCAGAGGCTCATTGCTCTCCTGTGCCACATGGACTCTTGTGTGTTATTTCAAGCTGTGTCAGAAATAGCCTGTTCCTTCGTGTGTGTTCCTGGGCTGTTCCAAGAAGCAATCACTTGAAAATGCTGAGACATGATTTAACTGAATGGTGCTGTTTTGCCTTTTGCCACTTAAAATACAGGACAACCTTTTTACCTCTATTGTCTATTTTTGCAGGCTAAACTTTATTTTTAAACCTCAGATAACTCACAATAGAAAAATACTGTGGGTGCAGGACCTTTTGATAATTTTTTAAAAGTATTTTCAGCACGTAGTTTACTATAATACACTAAACCTTGTCTAGTGGAAGGTGTCTCTGTAGTTGGAAATAGATGATCCTTAAGGTCACTTTGAACCCAAACCATTCTGTGATTCTGTAATGCTTTTCTGTTCAAATAAATACATGTCTTTTGACTACTTAAATTTCATCATGATTTTTGTATACCTTTGTCATACTTACCTGGTACAAATATAAACACAGAATACTTGATTTACAAAAGACCTTTATCTGTGCTTCTCAGTAAGCTGGGCACTTTAGAAATATTTTAAGTCAATAGTAATAGAGATTTTGAAGTTTGCTTTCAAGGCAAGGGAAATTTTGCACAACTTTGCAGGTTTTATAATAAAATCATACACCTTTGTGAGCTGCTAAGTTATTAAATACCTGTGATCAAATCCTGACTCTCTCTTATCTCTTGTAACAGCTGATGTTTCTGGCACTTCAACAAGGATGTTGATGTTTCATTTGACAGTGATGATCAAGCTTTTCTTCCAGTTGGATGCATCCGTTTGTCCTGAGAAATGCGACTGTTCTTCCAAAAATGCTATTCATTGCTCTGGTCCCCACGTAAAAGACCTGGAATCATTAAACCTGCCTTGCAACATGACAGAAATTCACATAACGAACGCTAACATATCACACCTGCAGGATGTTTTTGCTAGGATGGTGGAACTGCAGCATCTCATCTTGTCTTCAAACAACATCTCTCTGGTTTCACCAACGGCTTTTAAAGGCTTAGGAAGGCTAGAAGTCCTCAAACTGCTAGATAATAAGCTGGTTGAACTTCCTCCAGAAGCATTCGATGACATGGTGCAGCTTCAGCAGTTGATCATTGAAAGTAACAGGTTGAAATCCATTGAGGAAAATCTGTTTGACAGACTGGCTAGTTTGGAGGAACTTTACTTGAACAAAAACCAACTAACAGCACTTCCCAGTGGTGTGCTGAGGAAACTCACCAAACTCAGAGTACTGAACTTATCAAGAAATTACTTAGCAGCACTGCCTAGAAATATATTTAGTGCATTAGCCAGGCTTGAAAGGCTGATGCTGTATTTTAACAGGCTGACTTCAATAGAGTCGGGGATGTTTGATAGCCTGAAAGAGCTGCAGGAGCTTTTTCTACATTCCAATAACATCCATTTCATTGCCCCTGATGCATTTCATTGTCTTCGTAAGCTAAGAACCCTGACGCTCTCCAGAAACAAGCTTCAAGTTTTGCCTTCTGGGCTTTTTTTGCGCTTGCATGACCTCTCTAAACTGACCTTGTACAGGAACCCACTGAAGTCTCTTCCACAACTATTGTTTGGAGAAATGAGGCATCTTGGTAGCCTGTGGTTGTATCACACAAAGCTCTCAACAATACCAGATTTTGTGTTCAGTAACTTGACAAATTTAGAGCTTCTTGTGCTGAGTTTTAATCCAGAGCTTACAGTTCTTCCTAGGAATGTATTCAGTGGCCTGAATGAACTGCGGGGCCTCTCTCTGCATACAAATAATATTTCCAGTTTGCCAGAGGGCATCTTTCTGAGCCTTCAGAAACTGCAGAACATTTCCCTCTTTGATACGAGGCTTGAGGTTCTTCCTAGAAACCTCTTTCATAATCTCAAGCACCTCCAGAAAATTTACCTGAATAGTACTAACCTGCAGTCTCTTCCTGCAGACTTCTTTACTGCTTTACCTGAGCTGGAAGAAGTCATCCTTGATGACAACCTTTGGAAATGTGATTGCCAAATTCTTGGCTTCCGAGACTGGCTCCGAAAGAGCACGACGATAGTGAAAAATGTGCTGTCTCTAATGTGCCACAGCCCGCTGGCACTGCAGAATATTTCTCTTGTGGCTCTAAGCATCGATGACCCAGAGTGCCTGCCAACCACAGCCGTGACATATCAGACGTTCAGCTCAACTTATTCCCAGACTTTGACATCTCCTGTGATGGAGCACTTCACATCATCTTGGGAGACTGCTGTAACAGTGGTGTCCGACATGGATACCAACACACCCACACCAATTCCTCCTGCAACTCCAGATTTTACCTACTCCCATGTTGAAGATGTTGGACAACCTGGGTTTCATTTCTCAGATGTTCCAATCCAAACTTCTCCCAGTGTCATAGCACAAACCAACAGTGTCAGAGGGACAGATTTAACTACGCTTGTCTGGTGGTATGAGTTTCCAGCCCACAGCAGTGCTAAACCCTATTTTAATACCAGACTTACTTATTGCCAGCTATTCCTGTACCTTCACAGTTTGATTGTAGCACTCCAGACTGTAATCATTGTGCTCAGTCTGTATGTGATAGGTAAAACTAGGCAACTTTTACACTCCAGAAATATTCCTGCTCAACCTGTAGTTCTGATAAGAATATTAAGAAGATAGAGAATACTAGTCCAAGAAGGGATTAGAAGCATTGCTTTGAATGGATTTTGAACATTTGTGCAGTTGATACTTAATTCAGATCTGGATTACAAATCTTCATCGCAAAGACCATAAAGACCTTGTCTTTACAGCATATTGAAAATGAGTTTTATGCACCTCACAGCATTTGCCAAGAGTGGCTGTAGTCACTGTAAATGGCTACAGCACTTGGTGCATGAACCCAGAGGGAGAGCTGAAAGTATCTGTGGTCACCTGAACACAGTGCTGTGAGTTTTCTGCTTTGGACTGCAGCCCTGTCCCTGCCAGAGGCTGCTGCCTGCCGCGTGCTCACACTGCTCAGATGGAGTGGCCTCAGTGTGGGAACTCTGCACAGGAACAGGGCTTTAACCACACTTTAGAGATTGCCTGGAGTACTCCAATACTACTATGCCGTGTACTGCCTGCAGTGTTTTGTCTCCTTATTGAGGAAACATATGGTATTTTTGGGAGGAAATGCTGGGAAGGACCTTTAACAATGGGGATGTGCGCAGAATAGCATGGTGTAAGTGTCTTTTGCTTTCTGTCCTCAGCCCCTTTCCAGGACATGGCACAAGGAAGGGGTACCAGTTAAAGCTAACAGCAGAGGAAGATGCTGAACTAGGAAGTATAATCTTGATGTAGTTTATTGTTTGCTTGGAGGTTTTCTGGAAACTTTATAAAGTTACTACAACTCTGAATTTTAAGTAAACACTTTCATCCTAAAACTATGGCCAGTGGTCTGAAAAAACAAGGTGTTACTGGCTGCACTATGGAGGGAATCTTGACTGAAGTACGAGGCAGACGCCCAGGGCTGAGGCTGGGCGCCACACGGATGAATTGGTTTGAGAGCTGGTCTTGACTGAGCTGGGAGAGAAAGGAATGGTCTCTCTTGAGTTTGGCTAGTAAAACAGTGGCATGCAGCCGAGAGGCAGAGAGCCTGCCTGAACTGAGGGCCCTGAAGTGTCAACACCATTTTGAAGTTGGCTGGAGGACGTACACAACTCCCATCAACTTGGAGCGTGCAGTAGCATTTTCAGTCTCGCTGTCTTTTACTTATTGCATAGTGCTACTCCCTGACTTAGTCCATTCCAGTGTCGATATGCAAAGGCAACTACAAAGCAATAATGTGAGTTTTGGTCTTTATACTCAAAGTTTATTAATATTTTGAATTGTATGAGTATTTTAGTTTGTAAGTAGACTGGTAGCTGTCAGACTGCCTGTGCTTGGAATTAACTGTTAGCTTTTATCTAAATTATGTGACTTAGTTTGTTCTTAAAAGCTCTGATGTTTAAAAACCTCTGGATGTGGCTCCCTGCCTCCTGGGCCAGAGAGCCTGCACTCCAGGAGTCCTTTCGTAGCCGTACTGACTTTCTAACTATTGAGGACTTTCCTGGATGGCCTTAAAATGCACATAACAGACTTGAGGTGAAGAAAGCTTGCATTTGCTGCAGGTTTGTGGCTGGTCCCCTGCTGTGTGTTACTCTAGGCAGTGAGAATAAACTGTGACTGCTTTGTTTCAGGGTGCTCTGCTGCTGGGCTTAAATTTCTCTTCCAGGCTGTGAAAAGAGACAGTGTGCTTCTGTGGTGTTAAATGACAATTGTCTTGCTGGTGAGGCTCAACAAAATTTAGCAAACAGGCTAAATGGGAGTTAAAGCCCTCTCTAAAGAAGCAGAAATGCGAGTCACTACAAGTGGTGCAAAGCAAACTGTGACTGGATTCAAAACAGACGCTCCAGAATATTTATTGCAATATATTTGAGAGAAGCACAAAACCAACAGGAAGCTTTCTTGGTGGTGGTTCTGGATGGTTGCATGTAGTGTTTAAGAGGAGAGAGTTGTTACAGATTTAGGTTCTTGGTTGGACAGCTGTAATGACCACAGTGCTGTGCCAGCTCCAGCGCTGTCGTACAGTGCCACGCAGGCATCTGCTCTCAGCAGGCAGATCAGTGTAATCAGGACTAACTAGGAAATGGTTCCACGAACCATGCTGGTGATCGTTCACCTTAGTGGAGGAGTGTGCTCCGAGCACTTGGATGCACAGTGTCCAATTTCTAAGGAAAAGCACCAGTTTGCTCACAGGAGGGGTGTACAACACCCTATCTGACCTCGGGAGGGCAGTGGGGCAGTACCAGCTGCCGCCTTTCTGAACCCTCCTCTGGCCACCCCAGCCCTGCAGTGGAGCTGCTCCTTGGCTCCTGGTGCAGTCACTGAGCTCTGGCTCTGACACGTGGGGGCTTTGGCACAGAGCTGGGTACAGTCAAGTGCTAAGATGACGATGATTCCTCTTCCCAGGATGATTCTTCTCCACATGCTGTCATCGGGCTTTCCCCACGCTTGAGCCAGACGGGGGAAGTGAAGTCATCAGACAACAAAAGGCTGGAGCAGTGAGTGCCTGGGGTGCTTTACTAATTCTTCCTCTGAGGTGTCCTGTTTTGAGCTGCCTCCTGATTCATTGTTTCAACAGAGCTCAGTCCTTCCTGCAAAACTCCCTCACCCGAGAAATCCAAGGATATCCTTTTTTATACCCCATCTCTGTTTTTGCTGGAAAAGGGATAGCCTTCCAGGTCAGCATGACACAGCTGTGGCAGCAGGAGGGTCCCTAGACCCTCTCTGGGCTGCCCTGCCTTGCTGCTGCCTCGAGGTACTGATCCCTTGCCATCACCGGTGTATTGGCAAGGTTTTTCTCGCTCTGTGCTGCCTATGTTTCAGTGATCTCCTGCCCAGCCTTTGCCACCAGACTGGGCTGGTGAGACAGTGGACTGGTGAGACAGTGGGCTAGAAGAAGCTGGAGGTACCTAATCCCTGGTCCAGAGGCTCCTGGCTACTGGGGAATGGATGAATGCAATGCACATCTGAACACAGCGGCTGAAAGGGCTGGTTCTGCTCCCTCGGCTCCTGTACAGGGTCCAGAGTCATGGTTAACAGCCCTGCTTGTTATCCAGACCTCCAAGTCCAGGAGCTTCTTCTGGGACTGCAGCCTAGTTGGGAATGCTTAGATACGTCACCACTCAGCCTGTACTGCCAGCCTATCCATTACTCGCTCCATCCCTTCAAATGCTTCTTGTTGTGGCCGTTGCTCCTGTTCTCTCTGCTTTAGGAAATCATGGAGTAGTGGGAGCTCTGACCCACCCTGTTCCAAGCCAGGGGAGTATGCAGTGTGTTTCCAGCTTGATGTCACTACAAATGCCATTCTCCTTTGCCTGTTGGGATTTGAGGCCAGAAAGTCCCCAAAGCATAGAGTGGTGAGGAGGGAATGAATTAATTGCTGCCGTAAGTGCTGACAGCTCTGCCTGTTTCCTAGCCACTGCAGGATCCTTTCAAGCCACCATCACCCACCTCCTTTCCTTGTGTCTCTGGTGTCTCTGTCCTTTCCATCCCACCACCTCTGCCCCATGAGACCAGGAACTGTTGGAGGGCCCTTGTCACTGCTTGCAGAGGGCAGCGAGATCAGGCAGCTGCCTGTGAAATGCAGCTCAGCCCTGCAGCACTCAGCAGCAAGATCAGAGCCGGCACCTTGGATCTTCCCTCTCCCGATGGCAAAGAGAAGTTGCGTGATGGCAGATGTTCTCGGAGAAAGCACCCAGCAGTGCTCCATGATTCAGGAGTGCGTGTGACTGCCTACTGCGAGGCAGGAGCCCTGGGAGCCTCTGCCTGACATTACAGAGTATAGGCTGTGTCTCCTCCAGGCCTCCAGCATGCAACCAGCATGTCTTGCCTGGGACTGCTGATTCTGGGAGGAGATGTAGCCAAGGGCACACAGCTGCCAGACAAGCTGGGGCTGTGGATGTTTACAGACTCTCACAGTGAGCAGAAGGCCTGAAGCTCCTGCTTTGTCCCTGCGGCAAACTAGGGAGGTGTTATGCCTCCATTTTCATAGCCAAAGTCTGAGTTTACACTCCTGTCTGGGTCTTCAGGGGTGGATAAACCCTGGCATGGCCTACTGCTTAGGCCAAGAGCGGTGAGTCCCACTTCACTACAGGATCGGGGCTTCTGTTCCAGCAGCACCCGGCGCTATCCACCATTGGGCTCAACCCCTCTTGTGCAATCGCTGCTGTAGGAGGCCGTGCCAGGCTTCCAGCTGTGCCTTTGTGTCTCTCTGGATGGAAAAAGCTCAGGGCAGAGAGCCAGTGATGGCTGGCAGCAGCTCTGCAGCCTGCTGTTCACTCCTCTGCTGGCTTCCCCTGGGGAGAAATGAGGCCCCTTCTCCCTTTGTGTGTTGGGAAGGGCTCCCTGAGGCACTTCATGGTGCTAGGGGTGGTTTTACAGAGATGAAGCTGATCCAGCAAACATCTCAGTGTATGAGCCCCACGCCATTGCCTCCTGCTCCAGCTCGTCCTTCCCCCCCTCCCCAGCGCCCATTGGACAAGCTCTTTCCGCTTTGGATTATCTCTGCAGGCGGAGTTGGCCGCGAGCCTCACATTCCTTCCAGCCTAGCACTGTCCTGAGCCCGTGCCAAGCCCTGCGTGCTGCTGCTATCGCAGGGCCGAGCCTGGAGGTGACGGTTCTGCTGGTGGGGTGAACCCCACTGGTGCCTGAGATCCTAAATGCTATTTTTCTTGAGCTGTAGGAGCATTGTGGTGACCTGGTGCTGGTGCTTGAATGGAGGTTAGCCTGCTGGCCATCCCTGCTCATCATCCTGGATGGACCAAAGCTGCTGCTCCCTCAGAAGTTCCCAGTTTGCATAAGCAAACTTGCATAAGCACTTTCCCAGGGAAGGCAGGAAATGTCCCCATCCCTTGGGGCAGATGCAGAGGGGACATCATCTAGCCATGAGCAGTGAGGCTCCCCTGGCCCTCTATTCTTCAAGCAGTTAAAATGCCATCAGGGCTGGATTGCTGGCCCTATGGAGGAGCTCTCTGGTTTGGGCTCCTCAAAGGATTAGGGTGGGCTCGTGGTGAGGCAGGGGCTGCTGGTGCTTCTCTAAGGGGTGGGATGGCCCCAGCACCAGTCCCTGAGGGACTAATGCTCCTTCCTTCGCCCCTCAACTGTGGCTTGAGGCTGTTGGGCCTGCTGGAGGGCTCAGGCCTGGAGGTGTTTCCCTGTGCTGGGACATGGGGAGGACCCCCTCCGTGGCCCCTAGCCCAGCCCTCCTCCTCTGCTTCAGCAGAGTTTGGCCTGGTGCCCAGGGCCGGCCGATCTCTGTGAGCACCGGGGGCCACCGGGGGTGGAGGGGGGCTTCTCATAGCAGGGCGGGCACTCTGCAGCAATACAAAGTAACGGGGGGGGGGGGTCCCAGCACTGCAGTGAGGGGAGCGGTGGGACCTGGGGGGATGTCCCATCCTGCCCAGGGTGCCAATTCATGCTGGAGCTGGAGGTGTGTGGGGAACAGGGGCTCGGGTGAGCTGGGGCTGTGTGGCGTGGGTGAGCGTGCTCAGCTGCTTGGCAGATGAACAATGTGCTCTCCCAGCCAAGCCCATAAGCTGCTAATTTTAGCGATTACATGAATTTTTCCAAGCTGTCTTGAGTCCCATGGTGATTCAGAGCTGCTTGGCTTTGCTACATCCGCCACCCTGGCCGTGGGGATATGCTGGAGGTGTGCCAGCACAGACAGACAGCCATGGGACTGTCCTGCTGTCCTGTAGCAAGGCAGACATCCCCAGCAATAAGTGATGCTCCTTTCTGGGGCTCCATCATCTCCTTGGAGGCACAGGGATACGGCAGTGGTTCCATGCCACCCAGAACTTGGTCAGGAGGTTCAGCCTCTGGCTGGTGCAGCTGATGGTGGGAAAGGTCTGCCAAGCAGTGCTGGGCCTGGGGTTTTCCTGCAGCATGAGATTCACTCCATCCAGCACAGTGAGCTCCTGGCTATGGGGAGCAGCCTCTCCCTGTAGAATGCTAATCTCACCCTCAGTCATATCCGTTTGTTGTCTCAGGAGCTGCCTCTCCCCTCCAGGTACGTGGGGTGTGTAGGTGCTGCTGTCCCAAACTCTCACACCCTCTGTTTCTCTCCCTTGTAAGTAGCCCGGGGCAAGCTCCCATGTGCACATGTCTGGGAGCGGCTGCAGGAGTGGTGCACAGGCTTGTGCCATTTGTTACTCAGCCCTGCTTTATTTTTAAGGTTGTCTTGAAAATAGTTGTCTTTCCCAGCCAGAAGCCAGAATCAGTTTCCCGAGGCCTGGGTAGAGGCAGGTGGGTTTTTGTCTGGGTTGTTACCTGGACTCCTCTGAAACTTTGCAGGGTGGTAGGGACCATTAATCTGATGACCCCCCACCTCTTGGGGCAAGGTGTTTGAGGGTACCCACTGTACGTCCTGGGGCAGCACTGCTTAGAAGGCAGCGAGTCTGACATTCTTCTGTCGAACTGAGCTTGGGGCAGCGGTTTTTTGGAAGTGCTGAGGTTTAGTTCCTGTGTTGCCTTGCTGAAAAACTATGAGCTTCTGGATGAGTCAGAGCGGGCAGGAGCCCAGCAGCACAAGCAGTGGCAGTGATAAGGACAGGAGAGCCCTGCTCTTGTGCCAGGGCTGCAGGGAGCGAGCAGCTCCCAAGCCCTCTGCCTGGCCTCCAGCTGCACCTCTGTCAGGGAAGCATGGAGATTATTTTAGGAACCATGGTTCTGGGAAACTGCTGTGTCAATAGAGTGTGAACTAGAACATTTGGTGGGTGGTGTTTTCAAAATGCCCGTTCTCTGTGCTCAGATGCCTGTGTTTTGCCCCAGAGCAGGCAAGGAGCATAGCCAAGGGGTAGTTTCAGCCTCTTCACTCACTCCCCTGTTGGGGAGAGGTCCATGGCCGTCCAGCACGTCCTATGGCTGCCAGGCCTCCCATGCAATCTGATATAGTGGTGGCCATTGCCTCCAGCTGAGGTCCTACTCCCTACCATCTTCCCACGATCCCTGCCTCCTTCCTCCAAGACTGTCTGGGAACTCTGCTCTCCATCCCTGCAGTTTGCTGTTTATCCTAGTCTGGTCCCCTCTCTGAACAGGGTTGCTGTCCCTTCCACTGCCCTGCACCCTCCCACCCCTCCCAGCATGACACACTGCGGCTCGGGGGTGAAGGCCGCCTTCCTCCCCCTTCTCCGGCAGCAGCCCCATGCTGTTCCCATCTTGAGCAGCTCATCTGTGCCAGCTGGGACCTGAGCAGGGGCTGCTGCAGCCGGCGGAAACATGGGTGGGCTGAGACAGGATTAGATGTGGTCAGGGAAATTCCAGCTGCCCCGTGGTTAGCACGGGACTGCTCTGGCTCCAGGAAGACCAAAGGGGCCACATATGCTGACTCTCCTTATCTGCTTCCTCTCGAATATCCGTTCCCAGTAGCTGCTGCATTGGGACTGCCCTGGAGAGGTGGGAGAGGTGGAGACCTGGGCTGGGTAATGGGGACCAAGGACACCCCAGTGAACCCATGTGGGCTGGAGGGAGCAAGGGAGGGGTGGCAGCAGGTGCCCCTGAACAAGTCGATGGGATGGCTTGGATGCTTCCCAAACACCCCTGGGTACCAGGCTCCATCACCTGTGCGTCAGGACTGCTGAGGGTGCAAAGCAGCAGCAGCCATTGGGAGGTGGCAGTTGTGCTGCTCTGGGGTTGCAGGGATGCCTGCAACGGGGGTTCCTTGGCGCCCAGGTGTTCCTCACAGGTCCTGGGAAGTGCTCTGGCTTGCCGAGGGCTGTCTGAAGCAGCCTGGCTCCTGGCTGGCACTCACACAGCCGCTGACCCTGGCATGGTGCCCACTTCCTGGCAGGGCTGGTAGCAGCGCCCCCAAGACAGAGCCCAGAGTGGGTACTCGTGGAGTCCTGGTCCAATTGCATCTGTGACTTTGAGGGGAATGAGAGCTGTGACCTGGGCTGGGTCAGTGTGCCAAGGGTCTGCCTGCACTGGTGGCCCTGGGCTGGGGCACGGCAAGAGCTCCTGATGCTTGCAGGAGCCATAGATGGAGAAACAAGAGCTGTGTGTGTGCCANCCACGGCAAGAGCTCCTGGAGCCATAGATGGGGAAACAAGAGCTGTGTGTGTGCCAAGGCAGTGCCATGGAGCAGACACAGTGTGAACTCGTGCCAGCAAAGCGCAGGTTTGTGCCCAGGAGCCTGGTTTTGCCTTGTCAGCCCCCATGGGTCAGGACACCCAGCTGTGTCCCACTGGGGACCACAGGAGCTCCCTGGGGGGCCAAGCTGCTTCCTGGGCGCAGCCTGACACATGCAGCATGTTCATGGAGCCCTCTGCTTGTCTTCTAACAAGAGCACTGGGGTTCAGGAGAGGGAAACCCAAAACTCTATCCTTGAGATGCTTGCTCTGCCTAGGAAATAGGAGTTGGAAGCAGCTCTGCTCCAGCGCTTTCCCTAACCCCGCCACTGCCCCTGTGCTGATTCATTGATTTGGACGGGTTATATACTGGGAGGGGAAGAATGAACCACACTCTGCTCTCCTGCCAGCACAGAGCTGTGCTCGCTCGGCGCTCGTGGCTGCAGGACACTCGGGTAAGTCTCCTTCTCCTACTGCCCCTGCAAGTGGCCCCGGGTCTGGGGGAGTCCCAGGGCAGCTCCGAGGGTTGGTGGTGCAGTGGTGGGATCTGCACACTCAGCATTTTTTAATTTGATGGAGATGTTTATCTTGCAAGGGTTCTCTGAAAAAGTGAGACCACTCAGATGCTGTGGGAACTGAAAGACCTGCATAGGCAATGCATCCCAGATAATGACCAATAGAGAAAATCAAGGGGGGCAAAGTAACATTTTGAGGGGCTGATGTTAGGAGCAGTGAGATGCTGAGGGGCTGAGCAGTAGGGAATGTTCAGCCTCTTGGTCTGTAAGTTTTTTGTCCCTAGAAGAAAAAGGGAGATCGGCTGTTTCCAGCTGTCTTTCCTGAAGGTTGCTTCAGTGCTGCCTTACCAGGGAGTGACATGAGCGAGGCTTTTGATGTGCTGAGCTTTTGGGGAAGTTTATAAATGGCTCACTATAAACAAAGCTGTTCTTGGATGCAGATTGTTTCCATATGGGAAACATAAACTGTGCTGGCTTGTACTGTTCCTCCCTCCCTGCCTCAGAGCAAGCATGTTCCCTGGGGGGAGAGCAGGGAGGAGGCCGGGGGCTGTGCCCCAACACCTTGGGGTGCTGTGCCAGCTGGGGCACTGTGGCAGCACCCCCGTGCTGCCTGACTCGCCTATCTGGCTGAGCTGTGCTCAGAGCAGAGCGAGTTGCAGGTTTTCTCCCTTCTTTGTACCACCTGAAGCTGTTAGCAGGGGGCTGCTCTGTGCCAGCCTGGCACAAGGCTGCTGCTTTAATCTAGGGAGGGAGGAAGCTCCCAGGCCAGAGGTGGGAGGAGAGGATGTCCATGGTGTCTGTGCTTGTGGGGTAATTGAGAACTTCACTGTAAAGCACTCGTTTCCCTGGGCACAGCCCCTGGGACCAGCCTTCATAGGGGTTCCCACACCAGACACTCCACTCTCCTGGCAAAAATCAGCCAGGGCTGAGGCCTTCTGCTGAGGATAGGGAGAAGACAGGACAACCCCCCTATCCAGCCTGCACTGGGGAGCTGGCAAGGGTTCTGTTGACCCAGGACTGGAGCTTCATGAAGCATCCCGAGGCACTGCTCTTGGCTCTGCAACAGAGCTCAGAGCCACTCACTGCTGGGCAGAGGAGGGTGCTCAAGGCGGCTGGGGCAGCACCCAGCACTCAGCATCCCTGGGACCCACTGTGGGTGCCACAGTGCCACAGTCCAGCTCTGGTGAAGGTCTCAGCTCTTTGGTGGTGCCAGGAGGCCACTGCTGCTGGTAGCAGCTCACCACACTCTGTAAAACAGGAAACCATGCTCCTGGCTGCCAGAGGAGCGGAGAGAGCTGGGACGCCAGGGATGCCACTAATAGCTGTGGTATGGCAGCCAAGCACCATGGCCCCCAGCTCTGTCTTGCTCTGAGCTCTGCCTGGGCTGTGCCAAGCCCTGCCTACCCCCAGCCTTCCTTGCCTGCTTTCCTCTGCCTTACTGCTGTGCTGGGGGCAGGATGGCCACAGCTTCAGTGGACTTTTCCAGGGAGAAAGCAGCACCCAACCCTGGCAGTAGCCCTCGGAGCTGGGAAATTCCAGGGGCTGAACCCGCCTCCTTTGTTTTTGCTGCAGACCCAATGGAGCAGGGAGGCTGGAGGCGGTGGCTGCTGCTGCTGCTGGGCATCCAGCTGGCCAGTAGCCAGTGCCCAGAGCAGTGCCAATGCATCCGTAGCGCCCAGGTGGAGTGCTCTGGCTCCAGCATCACCACGGTCCCCAGCCCCATCCCCGCAAACGCCATGACCCTGCAGATCATCAACACCCACATCGCCGAGCTGGGCGACGCGTCCTTCGGCAACGCCTCCCTGCTGATCGGGCTGCGCATCGAGAAGAACAACCTGTCACGCATCAGCCCCGGGGCCTTCCAGAACCTGCCCGACCTGCGCTACCTCAGCCTGGCCAGCAACAAGCTGCAGGAGCTCCCTGTGCAGGTCTTCGAGCCTCTGGACAAGCTGGAATCTCTGCTCCTCTCCAGCAACCAGATCCTCCAGGTCGAGCCTTCCCACTTCGCCCACCTGAGCAACCTCAAGGAGCTGCAACTGCATGGGAACAACCTGCAAGAGCTGCAGGAGGGAGTGTTTGACCAGCTCACCAGTCTCACCAAGCTCAACCTGGCCAGGAACAACATCGACCGCCTGCCGCCCCGGGCCTTCGAGCGGCTGGCGCGGCTGCAGGTGCTGCGGCTCTATGAGAACCGGCTCCGGCACATCCCCGTGGGCTCCTTTGATGGGCTGCCAGAGCTGCAGGAGCTGGGGCTGCACCAGAATCAGCTGGAGACACTGTCCCCAGAGCTCTTTGTGCACAACAGGAACCTGCAGAAGCTCTACCTCTCCAACAACCTCCTCACCACCCTGCCAAGCGGCATCTTCTTGCCCCTGCACGCCCTCGCCAAGATCACCCTGCATGTCAACCGCCTGCGGGACATCTCCCCCGGCGCCTTCGGGCCCATGCCCAACCTGCAGGAGCTGTGGCTCTACGAGAATGAGCTTTCCACCCTTCCTGCCGCTGTCTTCAGCAACCTCACCCAGCTGCAGCTCCTGGTTCTCAGCAAGAACCGGCTGCGGTCGGTGGCACCAGGGGCATTCCAGGGCCTGGGGGAACTGCTGGAGCTGTCGCTGCACTCCAACGCCCTGCGCCGCCTGGATGCCCGGGTGCTGGAGGGGCTGCCCAAGCTGCAGAACATCTCTCTGCACCACAACCAGCTGCAGGCGCTGCCACGGGGCCTCTTTGGGGCCACCCCTGGGCTGCAGCACCTGCTGCTGCACTTTAATGCCCTGGAGTACCTGCCTGCTGACATCTTCTTCCCCCTGACTGCCCTGCGAGAGGTGAGGCTGCACAACAACTCCTGGCACTGTGACAAGGGCATCCTGCCCCTGCAGGGCTGGCTGGAGGACAATCCCCAGAAGGTGGGTGAGACACCCCCGCTGTGTGCCCAGCCTCCCGCCCTCCAGGGCATCCCCATCGCCCAGCTGCCACGGGACCAGATCCTTGGCCCCCAGCCTCCCACTGCTGCTCCCCATTCCAGCACCCTGCTGCCTGCTCATGCCTCTGAGGCAGCATCAGCAGAGGATGCCTTGATGGAGTCCCCAACAGGGCTGCCAGTCTCCCCACAGGAGGAGGAGGAGAAGAAGAAGGAGGAGGAAGAGAGGGGGCAGTGGGGGCTGACACGCATACAGAGCGGGGTGGTGATAGCAGTCGTCGTGCTGGTGTGTGTGGCCCTGCTGGCTGCTCTGGTGGCACTGGTGGTCTACGGCTGTAGGAAGAAGAGCCACGTCGTTCTCATGAGGATGAAGGCACCAAATGAAGCCTGAGTGTCCAGCAGACCCTAGGGGCAGAGGTGCTTGTGGGGCCAAAGGACATGACAGTGGCTCTCCATCAGCTCCCATTGTTGACTGGGATGGGGCAGCATCACCCTCTGTGCTGCGTGTACCCCTGTCCTGCTCTGCTTTGCCCTGTCCCTGATCTGCAGCAGGGTCTCCTCACAGGGTGACCTCCCATGGCTGCCCTCTGTCCTGCCTCCAGTGCAGCCTCTGTGCTCATTCCCTGCCTGGGTCCAGCAGGTGAGGTGAGGGATGCTGAGAGGGACCCCTCGAGCCAGGAGCCACAGCCTGGCCATGATGGTGCTTACCCCAAATAATAGGTCTTCCCCATCCTTCACCTTGCATCATTCCCTGCAGTGCTGCTGCCCCCGTGCTGCCTGCTGCCCTTGCCCCTGCCCAGCCCCTCCTCCCCACCTTCAGCCCCTGCCATGCCTTCCCCTGCCCCTGCCCAGGCAGGCAGTGTGAGCTGTCATGCCAGGCCGGGAGCTGAACGAGCACCTTTGCCGCAGGAGAGCTGCATGTCCTTGTGCTGCTCCATCACTCACCGGTGCCTGGGCAGGGCTCCCCACAGGGCTGAGTTGCTGCCAGGCTGGCACACCCTGAGTGTCTCAGCTGCGTCCCAGTTGCCCTCCCTGCCTGCAGGCAGGGCAGGTCAGAGCACAGCCAGTACCCTCCCCTGCTCCCGGCGTCCTCCTGCTCCCCTCGTGCACCTCCTGCCAGGAGAGCCATGGGGCAGTGTGCTGGCATGGAGGGCAGGGCAGGTGCAGCCCCCCAGCTCTCACTGAACGCTGGTGCTGACCCTGCTGTAGCCGTGCCCCTGCCTGCAGCTCCCTGCTTCAGCCTCACGGGGTGCCGGGGGGCTTGCACTGGCCCTGAGGTGGGGGTAGTTACAGGAGTGGGGCAATGGGTGTGAAGTGTCTGCAGGGGATGGGAGAGGCTCCTGTGCTTGTGCCCCTGTGCTGCTGGAGCATGTTGGGGCTGCTTCTGCTGCACCCCATCCCTGGTCCTCATTTCCTCAATACCCTCGTACCTCCACCAGCTAGTGAGCAACCTCGTCCTGCTCTGCTTGGCAAACCTGCTTCATCCTCTTCTTCTTCCCTGAGTGCACTCTGGTATGTGCCCAGTGCCCCTGCCTGGTCACAGCCCTTGGGCAGGGGCGATGCCAGCAGCACAGAGTGGGGGGTCAGCAAGTGCTGCCTGCTCTGCAATTCACAGATGGGTGCCACGCCGTCCCCCACAGCACCGGCACCCAGTGGACACCCTGCCTTCTTCAGCTGTAGCACGGCCACGGAGGGATCCAGCTCACCTCTGTGTGCAGTGCAGTGGCACCAGGCTGCCCGAGCATTGCTGCCCTCGGACAAGGTGCCCACTCGGTGTCCACCCCGTAGTGCTGGCTGCTCACAGCACCTCAGCAGCCAGTGCTGGCACAAGTATCTCCACACTGGTGCACAAAATGGGTCACTCCTCTGGTCTAGGTTCTGCACTGTTGCAGGAGACACAGGACTGTGTCACGGGGCCATTGGGTGCTGCTCTGTGACTTTCCCATTAAAGTGCCGTTGTCCACACCACATGCCAAGAGCTATTTATTCACTCCTTCATGGTGCACAGCAGAGGGATGGCCCAGAAAGGACAGGTTGTGCTTGATTTCCGCTTCTAAGATATTTTTATAATGTTGAGGAGAAGCCCATACAGGTTGGTGAGGCTGGGAGAGGGTTAGCGGGATGTGGTTGCAGAGCCCTTGCTGGTCCCTGGACTCCAGCCTGGGGTGACGGACCAAGGAGGGCTAAGCCATCCAACAGCAGCTGGCTCCTGCTTTCAGAGAGTGATCTGAGACCCTAGAGAGCTACTCAATGGAGACACTGACTGCCTCCTGCACAGTCCACTGCTGGGGTGGTGGGAAGCTTGCTTGGCTCCCTTCAAAGATGGCTGCCACTGGATTGTGTCAGCTGAGTTTTTCCATGTATCCATCTGCTCCATCAGACCGGCTGAGCGCAGTAAAGTGTCCCTCCTTCTGCCCCTGGGGGTGCCTCTGGCTGCTGCCACCCCAACCTGTTCCAACACAGGCCCTTATGGTAGAGTGTGCTGTTCCTCCGGGCAGGCTGAATCTCCTAGGGAGTCCAGCTGGTCCATGGGTCCCTCACCATCCCACCACTGGCTGGGATGCAAAACCCTTGGTGATCACTGTGATGGCCCCACAGTGGTTCCCTCCCCACAGAATCACAGAATCATTAAGGTTGGAAAAGACCTCTAACATTGCCAAGTCCAACCTTTGTTTGCCTTGCTAAGCTGTGCCTCGTGCCCTCTCTCATGGCAGAGGTGTTTTGATCACCATTTCCCAGTGAAATTTAATAAAATCCTGTGACTCTCTTATGGGTCATCTGGAAGCAAGCATGCTGATCTCGGTGTGGGGACAGAGCCACCCGTGACAGCAGCACCCTGACACCATCCCTGGGCCAGTGGATGTCCGGGGCCAGGACCCCACTTCCTTGCCAGGATGCTCAGGGGCAGCTGCCTCTGGCCTCACCTCCAGTCCCTCTGGGTTATTTTTCAAAGTGCTCCAAGGACATGTGTTGTTGTTGCCGATAAGCAGTGAGGGGCAGCTCCGCCCCAGCAGGAACAGCTCGTGGGCTGGCTTCGGCTGGCTTCCCATCCGCTCCAGAAAGCACTGTCCCATCTCAGCAAGCAGCATCCCTGCAAACCTGCCGCAGGTTCGGTGACCATCCCCATGACGCCGCACTTGGTAAGTGGTGGCCACACTTCTCAGGTAGTTTGGGGGGCCTGGGATGGGTGGGAGACACTGCTGGCTCTGGTGAAAACAAGCAAGATGGTAGACAGGAAACGCCAAGCCCAGCACTGCTCTCAAGTGCTGGTGTAAGTCCAGGATGGCTCCAGGATAGCTCCAATGATGCAGGGTGTCTGCAGGTGGGCATTGCTGTGGGGCGGGCAATATCCCCCATCACAAGCCAGCACTGGCATGTATCCCAAGTAGGAAGAGACTGGCAGAGGTCTGGAAGCCACCATTTCAAAAAGTATCTCCCATGGGCCAGGAATAAGTGTTTGGTCAGGCTGAATATCCCTCATGCATGTTTGATGCTTGGTTGCTTGTGGAAAAGAAGTACCCAGACAATTACAAATACAAGTGGTGGAGCCCACTCCTGCTGCCACTGAGCACAGAGCAGCCCTGCAGGGTTGTCCCCATCATCCAGTGTGTGTAGCACAGACCTGTGTTTCACATATTCTCCTTCCCCAAAGCCTGGCTTTGTGCCCATGGAGACATCTGGTGAGGCCACAGGTTCCCCCCAAGATTTCTGTGGACCCACACAGGTCCCACCTCGGCTGCTGCTCTGCAGGAGGTGGCTGCTCACCACCTTTGATGAGGGTGGCACCACCCTGGTTGTCATAGCAGGCCAGGGCACAGGGTGAGAAGCCTGGGGAGAGATCTGGGAGGGAAGTGCTCCCTCTTCCTGCAAGGCGAGTGCTGGGGCGGTGCTGGCAGCTGGGGCTGGAGGGATGCCCCATGGCCAGGGCAGCTGCCCATGCTGGTGGTACCCCAGAGGTTGATCCCACTGCATTTCTGGCTGCAGAAGCCACTTCCCCAGCAGCACCCATCTGTGGGTGCAGATTTCTGCCTTGTCAAGGCATGGGGTGAGGCTTGGTTCCTTCTTCAGTGCAGGCTGGTGATCTACATGCTGCTGGGACTGGGGTCCCTGCTGGTGGGGGGACTGCCCCCATCCTGCCCCCCTACCTGCCAGTGCTATGACACCTCCAAAGTCTTCTGCTCGGATGAGAGGATGCGCGAAATCCCAGAGGACCTGCCAGGGAGTGCCACCCAGCTCTTCTTCGTGGAGACAGCCCTAAGCAGCATCCGCAGCGGGGACCTGGGCTCCAGCACCACCCTCACCAAACTGGTCTTCCTCAACAACAACATCCAGGAGCTGGAGGCTGGAGCCTTTCAGGGGCTGCCCAGCCTCACCGAGCTGCAGGTGTCAGGCAACCCCTTGCCAGCCGTCAGCCTTGGGGTGCTGGCAGGGTTGACCAGCCTCAGCAAGCTCTCCCTCAGTGCCAATGCCATCCGCTCCCTGCAGCCGGGGTTCTTCACTGCCTCGTGCCACCTGCAGGACCTGCGCTTGCCAGGGAACAGGATCGAGGCACTGCCCCCCGGCATCTTCCACCCGCTCCGGCGGCTCCAGGCCCTGGACCTCTCACAGAATGTCCTGGCTGAGCTGCCGGATGGGCTGCTGGCCCCACTCGTCGCCCTTCGTCTCCTCAAGCTCAGTGACAACCTGCTGGCACGGGTGCCCCCTGGTGCTTTCAGGGCACTTGGCCAGCTGACTGAGCTCCACCTGGATGGCAACCGGCTGAAGGAGCTGCCATCCAGCATCTTCACCGGGCTGGGGGGGCTGCAGCGGCTGCAGCTGCAGCACAACGCCCTGGGCAGCCTGGCCCCTGACATCTTCACTGGTCTCCTCAACCTCACTGTCCTCAGCCTGGAGGGCAACCGCCTGGCCACCCTGCCTGTCACCCTCTTCACTGGCACCCCTGGCCTCCTCCACCTCTCGCTGGCTCGCAACCAGCTGGAGACGCTTCCCCGTGAGCTCTTTGCCAACCTGTCAGTGCTGCAAACCCTGGTGCTCTCCCACAATGCCATGAATCACTTGCCCACTGGTGTTTTCCAGGGGCTGGCGGGGCTGGCAGAGCTACAGCTGGGCCACAACAACATCTCCAGCCTGCCAGTGGGGCTGCTGGATGGACTGCCCCTCCTCACCGCCCTGGTGCTGGACCACAACCGCCTGGCCCGCCTGCCCCCGGGGCTCTTCGATGCCAACGACGAACTGGTGCGGGTGGGGCTGTCTGACAACCCCTGGGCCTGCGACTGCCACCTTGCCTACCTCCTGCGCTGGATGCAGAGCTTCGCTGAGCCCCTCATCCACGGGCAAGCCTTCTGTGCCAGTCCAACTGCTCTCCAGGGGCAGTCCCTGCTGGAGGTGCCCCGCAGGCAGCTGGAGTGCCCAGGTGTCCCACCAGGGGAAGGCTGGGACAGGGATGCTCCGGGGCAGTGCACCTATAGCAATCCCGAGGGCACTGTAAGTGTGGCCTGTGATGCCACAACCTGCCAGCAGCTCAGCCTTCGCCTCCCTCCTCCTCCTCCTGGGCAAGTGCAGGGGTTGGGGCCGGCATACCAGGGTGCCTGGGTGCTGCGCTCCCGCTGTGGCACACTGCAGGTCAGTGTCCTTGTCACGGCACAGAATGAGAACGAGGCCACCTCACCAGGTCTCCCCACCGTGCCCTAGAGCTCGGGCAGGTGTCTGTTTCTGCACTGGCAACCTCTGAACCAGCCTGGGAAACAGCACTCCGTCTCACTCTGCTACCCCTGCCATGGTCACCAGCTGTCACCAAGCTCTCCGCAACAGCTGGCCCCGTGGTGTTTATCCTCCCAGCTATGTGTTTCCTGTGTATTTCAAATATAATTAAAATATATACATTATTTCTGTGCAACTAGTTCCCATGGCAGAGAGAGGAATCGTTCCGTTCCCCCACCTCTGTCTGTGTATCTGGGAGAGGCAGTTAAGGTCGATGTGGTCCACTGGGGTCTTGTTGGGGGCTGTGCATGGTGTGGCATGGATGCAGGTGCCTGGTGGTGAGTAGATGCCACTCTGGCATGCTCACGGTGTGCTCATGTCTGCCCGCTGCAGCCTACCTTCCCTCGCCACTGCAGAAGGAAGAGAGACCCAGCTGCAGCGTGGCAACAACCCTCAGGACATGGATTTGTGGTACCCACGGGAGGGGTGGGCGAATGCTGCTGATTGCCCAGCAAGGGGCATGGGCTGCCTGGCTGCAGGCTGAGCTCCAGCCCAGGCATGCACCAGCAAGACCCCCCCTGTCCTGTCAGGGCTTGGTCTGCAGCCCTGCAGCCTGAAACTGGAATGTGGGAAGTGCCACCTAAACATGAGGAAGAACTTTACCGTGAGGGTGACTGGAACAGGTTGCCCAGCGAGGTTGTAGAGTCTCCTTCTCTGAAGATACTCAAAAGCCATCTGAACAGAGCCCTGAGTAAGGTACCCCAGTAAGGTACCCTTCTTCCGTGGGGATGTTGGACTAGAAGACTTCCACCGGTCCCTTCCAACCTCGGGCGTCCTGTGATTCTGATTCTGTGAGCCGTGGAGACAAGGCACACAGTCCCTGCAGCGCTGCCCCCCCGGGGGTGGCAGGTAAGGCGTGTCCTCCCTGGAAGGGCGAGTGTGGGTGCACACACGGATGTGCAAGTGCACTTGTGTGTCTGTGGCCGTGTGCGTCCGTGTGTGTGTCCGTGTGTCTGTCCGTGTGTGTGTCCGTGTGTCTGTGTGTGTCTGTGCACGTGCTCGTGTGTGTCCGCGTGTGTGTCCGCGCGTGTGC
>WBMZ01005142.1:83302-114361 GCA_013400975.1 Atrichornis clamosus
TGTGTCTGTGCCGTGTGTGTGTCCGTGTGTCTGTCCGTGTGTGTCTGTGCGGCGGTGCTGCGGCACCATCTCGCGGCCCCAGGCGGGCCCGGCAGAGCCGGGGAGCCCTGCGTGTGCCCCGCCGCCCTCCTCGGAGCCGCCCTCCCGGCCCTGCCCCAGCGGCGACCGTACGGGGGTGCTGGGTGGGGCTGTGCTGGTTCCGCTGCTGGGCCGTGTGTCCCTGGAGCCCGCCAGGCTGCTGTGCAGCTGCGGGACCGGGCTCTCCCTGCCGCATTCGCCCCACCCGCCCTCCCACCGTCGGGGGGTCTTCGGCTTGTGCTGGGGTGCAGCACACAACAGTGCGGCCAGCGAGGTGTGGAGCTGTGGGGCTGAGCATAGAGCCTGGGTCTTGTTGTATCTGTCTAGCCACTCATGTTTCACTGTTTATAAGCATTTAAAAATGGCTTCAGAACTGCACCTTTAGCTACATAAGGCAAATCCTGAGAAAGAAAATAGCTTTCTTTTGTGTCGGTGGGGGTGATACCTGTGAAGTTGGTGGGTTACCCTGGTGGAGATATGGGACTGCAGAGACCATTGGCTGCAAAACAGGCTGGCCTGGAGATCTTCAGGTTTCCCTGGATGTGACTAGTCAAGTGGTGCCAGCAGATAACGCCTGGGGAGTACGTGACTGTGTCCCCACAAGGGGGTTCTGCTGTGGCCTCCTGCACTGGGGGCACAGCTCCACTGCCGGCTCCCGTCTGTCCCTTATCTCCCCGCACAGACCTATGCCCTGACCTCACGTGAAACCAAGCCCTGTGCCTGGGACACGGATAAAGAACTGACCAGGTGATGGGACCCCCGTCCGGTGTCCCCACTCCTCGCATGGCATGGCTCGCTCTGGCAGCTGGTCTCTTTTGCAAGTGCTCGGTCAAGTAAGTGATCCAAAATGCCTTTTTTGCTCTTTGAAATGTGCTGGGAGGGGCAGCGTGGGAGGCTGTTGATCATTTCCTTGCAACAAGGAGCAGGAGAGGATGCAGTGGCATGAACTGGGAACATTCCTCCACGACTCTGCCTGGCTATAGTGGGGAACAAGTAAGGGACACACTGAGGGTTTTAAAGAGCTTCACAGTTCAAAACTGTGTATTTTCATCCCCATGCACCCACACGTTTCCACCTGCACATTTCACCCATTGCACTGTCCCTGCAGTGAAGCAGGCACTTTTACACCCACAGTCCCTGCTCCTTCACATGAGTCTCCCTGGGGAGAGGATAGACAGGGATCAGCAATGGCTTCTGCCATGGGGAAGCCTGTGGGGCAGCCTGTGCACCCAATGTCACCTCCCATCTGTTTCTCTTCAAACCCAGTAGTTTTCAGTCTTCTGTATTTGCTGACGTCTCAACATTTTTCAAAAAAAAAAAACTTTTCATAGCAAATTTACCCTCCCAGAATAAGCTTTTTAGCATGGTCAGCTTTGATGGACACCCAAGAAGTAACCCATACCTCTTTTCTCTGCTCCCACCCAGGACTGTGAATCAAAAGTTGGAAACTATGGTCCCTGTGTGATGCTCATGGCTGTTAAACCCCAGTTAATGTGTGAGCTGAGTGTTTCCAAATGTTTCCATGGAAGTGGTGGGCTCTACTATTAGGTGTGCATCAGTGACTTCACTTCCTAACTGCAGGCCCAGAGCTCTAAATGTTAGGTATTAAAGAGTTCATCTGTGGACATTTCATAGTGTTTTAATGAGCCTTGCTCTAAAGCTTGGTTGCTGCTCACAAGTTAACTATTTCTGTCTGACAGAGCTGCATAACCAAGGCCAAAATATCTTGCAATCAGCAAGAATCCTGAAAAGGAGATGCTTAGAAGCCATGTTTTAAACAAATGAAATAGCAAGTCCACTCAGCACACTGTGGAAGTTCTGAGTACACAAGGTCCTCCGGTCTTGGCTGGCTCCTGGGACCCTTGCTGATCCCTCATTAGCAAGTGCAGAGCTGACTGCTTCTGTTGTTGCATGAATGGGCTGTTGCCCTGCTGACTAACTGGACCCACTGGGGCAGCACTAATGGGCAGCAGCACTTTGCCTCCTTCACCCAGGCAGACGCTGAGCCTACAGCTCAAACACGGGAGAAGGAGGGCCAGAGAACAGACTGTCCAGCCTTTGTCCCTCCTGGAGCATCTCCCAGTGCAAGCCATGAGCTGGCTCACTCCCTCTCCATCCCTCAGTTCCAACAGCAGTGAACTGTCTAAATGCAATGTACGTTTGCTTGTCCAGTTTATTTTTCATTAAATGATATGTGAATAGAAGAGTCCTGAGAGCTGAACAACAGTGTGATACCACAGTTCATGAGCTGTGGACTGAGATTTTTTGTTCTGTAACTTATTTTTGAAACCTTTTTTTTTTCAGGACAATGTACCAGCATTTCCTTTTCCTTTTCTTCCTCTCCTTCCATTCCCATAAATGCCAAGATCAAATCCTGGGTGAAGATCCATATGAAATGCCGAAAGACTACCAGGAGGTCTACAGAGGGACAAAAAATGATGTCAAAGAGATTCCAAAGATTGCAAAGCCCTTTGTTTCTGAGATGATCTTTGTGCAAACCAGCATCACTGCTATAAGGAAAGGTGCCTTCAGGTACATGCCCAACCTGGTCAAGATTTTGTTTATTGGCAACAAGATCAAGACCATTGAACCTGGAGCCTTTGATAATTTGGACAAGCTGAGGGACTTGGACATCTCTGGTGCCTCATTAGAAGAACTATCTGTGGGCACTTTCCAAAACCTCCCAAGCTTACAGAGGCTGGAGCTGAGAGACAGCCAACTCAGATACATCCCCAAAGGCCTCTTTGATGGGCTGGAAAGTTTGGGAGAGCTCTCCCTGCACATCAATGCAATCCCTTCTCTTCCAGAAGGCATTTTTGATTCTCTTGTCAATCTAACTTTTTTGGACCTGTCCAGAAACAAGATCACAACTCTTCCTGTGAATGCCTTTAGCAAACTTACCCATCTGCAAGTCCTCCGGCTGTATGAGAATGAGTTGCAGGACCTCCCAGAGGGACTGCTAGACAGTCAGCTGGAGCTGCTGGAGCTCAGCCTCCAGAGGAACAGCCTCAGGGCACTGCCACCCACACTTCTGAGGAGCCTGCCTCACCTGGAGAAACTCCTCTTGGACAACAACCTCATCAGGGTTCTCCCACCTCAGGGCTTTTTTGGTTTAAACAAATTGAAGTTGCTGACCCTGGGTTCAAACCATATTATGGAACTCCCCTGCTGCCTTTTTGACACCATGCCACACTTGCGGGAGCTGGATCTGGGCAGGAACAGTTTGGCCACACTTCCAGATAGCATCTTTGTCAACCTCACATCCCTTGGCAAACTCATTTTGTCCCACAATCAGCTATCAGCCCTGCCAAGAGGAGTCTTCACTGGGCTCAGCAAGCTCTTGGACCTCCAGGTGGACACAAATCAGCTCTCTGCTCTGGATGAAGGGGTCTTTGCTTCTCTCCCAAATCTGAAAACCCTCAACATTCGAAAGAACCATCTGGAGAGTGTTCCCCGAGGGCTCCTAGATCCCCTGGAGAAGCTCAGCTCAGTGTATCTGAGTGGTAACCCATGGAGGTGTGACTGCAACCTCAGCTACCTGCACAGCTGGATCCTGCGCAACAGTGAGAAGGTCAAATTGTCCACCCAAATCTCATGCAAGAGCCCACTCCACCTGGCAGGGCAAGCAGTAACACTGCTGAGGGATGACCACTTAATTTGCCCAGGTACTCTGCCATTTAACTCCACATCATCACAAAGGATGTCAACGTTGCTGTCACTTGGAGCCTTGTCCACAGCAGCGCCAACCATGCTGTCATTGGCAGCCTTTCCCATCAGAACACTGCCAACAACAACTCTGCCGCCTGTGGTCACCTCTGCCGTGTTGCCAACCATGCCAACAGAGGCCACCTTCACTGCTCTGTCACCAACCAAGCCATCTCAGGCCTTTGTCACCACCCCACCATCAGCTGTGCTGCAGAGAGCCTTCATTGCCAGCCCATCAACAGCCAATAAGCCCAAGTCCTCCATCACCACACCACCATCAACCAGTGTGTCCAAGTCCTTCATCACCACATCATCATCAACCAGTGTGCCCAAGTCCTCCATCACCACACCATCATCAACCAGTGTGCCCAAGTTCTTCATCACCACATCATCATCAACCAGTGTGCCCAAGTCCTCGATCACCACCCCATCACCAACTGTGCTGCCAAAAGCCTCTATCACCACCTCATTACCAACTGTGCTGCTGAAGGCCTCCATTGCTGCACCATCATCATCAACTGAGATGCCCAAGGCTTCCATCACCACCCCATCAGCAGCTGTTTCAACTTCAGCCATTGCAAGGCTACAGTCTCCTGGGGCCACCCACCCAGAACTGGTGCCACCCACTCCAGCGTCTGCCACCACACCGGTGCCAACAATCCCACTGGCAGCCACCACCAGACAAGTGCCTCCTGCTCTTTCAGTGCCCAGGGAGAGGTCAGCCACCATTCCACAGGGAACACCCATAACCTCCCTTGTCTCAACTACCCCCATGGCACTCTGGCCATTCCCCAGGACTGCTGCTCTGGATACAGTCCCACTGGCCTCACTTTCACCATTGAACCATGCTCCTACACCGGGCAGGGATTGGGACCATGCCACCATGTGTGACTTGTCCACAGCTGGCACCGATCCCACCCCCACTGCCTCCCAAAACACTCCTGCCCCAGCAGGCACCGTCCTGCTCCCAACGCCCTCCGTCCCCACACAGTCAGACCACATGAGCCCTCATCCGGCCTCCCCGCCCCTGGCTCCCAGCGGTCATCATGCCTGGGGCTTGTCCCTGTGCTGGGTGTCTCTGGCCCTGGGGCTGGCTGCGCTGGTGCTGCAGGCAGCCTGCACACTGCTGGGGGGGGTGGTCGCCCTCCTCCTTCACCAGGACACCCACCACCGCCCCAGGCCACCCGTGAGGCTGCTGAGCCTTCAGGCCCTGGCTGACCCAGGGACCCCCAAGCGAGCCCAGGCACCACCTTGAGCTTTGCTGCCCCTGTGTGACCTGGGTTGTGCCAATTTTCCTCCTTTGGGGTCTGCAGCTGTGCTGTCCCTGGGGTTGAGGTCCCGGCACCCCGGTCGATCCCAGTGTGGGGGTCCCAGCAGCCAAACCGTTTTGGAGTGCCTTCCGGCTGACCCCTGGCGATGCTGGGAGCCTGGAAGCCTACACGCGGTGTCCCTTCTGTCAAGGGACACTAGATGGCATCCCGACACAGGCAGTGGCTGCCGCCGCCTGCCCTCGGCCACCGAAACGCTGGAGCCTCCGCAGCCGCCGGCCGGGGACACGCCGCAGTGCGTACACGGCCGCTCTTTGCTCGTAGGGTCAGGAGCCCCTGCACGAATCTCCTCCCATCCCTGCAAGGTACTTGCAGTCCTTGGGGAAAGATATTCCAAGACTTCTTGCCCCCTGCCTGTCTTCTTCCCTGTGCCACATTACAGGATGTGTCAGCGTCTGTATCCCCATCATACACAGACCTCATCCCCTCTCCTACTCCCTTTCGTCCTCACTGATATTAAAGCCTCCCCTGCAACTCTGACAGGCTGGTGAGATGATTATTTTCATCCTAGGGCTTTTCTTGCCATGGCCTGCTGAGGGGGATTCCTGTTGCTCACTGGAGCGTGGGGTCCCCAGTCAGTCCTGGCCACCGGGGACTGGTGTAGGACCAGGGCTGCACACCCTCTGCAGGCAGTGGCAACAGTGAGATAACAGATGTGCTTTCCTTCCCACTTTTAAATCTCTTGTGCCCCAAAACCTCTTTGTGATGCTGCCTGCCCTGTCACCTCAGGAAGAGTGATATTTGAGCATGGCCAGCCATGTGCTTCTCTACTATAACCTCACCTGCTGCTGAGCCCCGGCTGCAGGCTGGGAACCGTCTCTTGGAAAGCTCAGGAGGAAGGGTTGATGTTCGCCTTCACAGTTGTGAGCTCCTGCCAGGCCCAGGGAAGTGCCAAACTGAAACAAAAGTGGCTGGTTTTGCCATCGCAGAAAGCATTGAAACCTTCCCTGGGAGCTTTATGCCAGGAGAATTTGAGCTGATGAACACAGGGGTTGTTCCTTGATTTGGGTCTCTGGGTACCTTTTTTTGCTCTAGGTTCAGCATTGATTTTGCCCTGTGCAAGGTAAGCTGCTCCCAAATTTGATCACCTCAGTTTCTACAGGGTTGCAGGTGTCTGTCTTCAACTCCTTGCCATTGCTGCTGACGCCTGCTCTGTCCTGTCCTGCCCTGCCTTCCGCAGCTGTGAGGCATAGAGGCTGCCCGGCTTGGGGGTGTCCCAGGGGAAGAGTCCCTGAAAAGCTATAGTCTGGACATGTGTTTCACAAGGAAAAGCAGGAAAGCAACTCAGAATCCTCCTGGCCAGTGAGCCCTGAGCACTCCCCTGCCTGGTGCAAGACCAGGGGAGGGGGAAAGGGGCTTTGTGCTAGAGTATGTGCCTGCAGCTCTGCATTAGGCACCTGGATATATGTCCTTGCTGAGAACCTGTGCAGTGTTACAGGCCCTGCAGCTACTCCTTGAAGTCCTGCTGACGGCTGTGAAATATGGGAGGCGAGCGTGGGGCAGCACATCTGGGCGGGATGGAGCGAGAGGCTCCGGGGCTGGGGTTGGCACAGCAGGTAATGAGACACAGATGAGGGGGAGGGAGTGTTTTTTCTGGCAATCCAGATGGACTCGGCTTAATACTTGATTTAGAGGGTTTGAAAGCGGGGCCTGGCTGCTGGGGAACAGACCCCACACTTCCCGAGGTGATGAGGGGGGGTCTCTTCTGGCTTTTCAGATATTTAATGGCCCAGCACAGTCTAAATAGGGAAGTACTTCGGGGTGAGATTAGCACAACATAATCACATCTTAAAAGGTCTTCAGAGACACAAGGCACATCCGCTCTCATATTAATTACTTGTTATTAATAAAGCTGGGGTCAAGCGTGAGGTGTTCGCTCCGGAGCGTGCCGGTTCCCTCTTTGCAGGGCGGTGGTGTATCCGAAAGCAGCACAAAGCCCTGTAGCCTCCACCTGTGCCCATCCAGCTCCAGAAACCAAATGGCCAACATTCCTACAGCTGTTTTTAAAACTAATTTGTCCCATAATGCCCCGAAAGGGCCACGTCTTTCTAAGTGCCCAGAACACCTCAGAGTGCTGTAAAATAATAACAGCCGAGGGTGTTCTCAGCACAGGAATTTCCTGCTATGATCGATTTGTAATTTGCAATGAAAATACAGCCGTGAGTGTTCCCGGGGCCAGGCTGGTGCAGCTGGCTCATAGGCAAGAGTCGCCTCTCTCCACCACTTTAGAGCCAATCCTTGGAGGGTTACAGCTGAGCTGGGCTGGGAGGAATTAGCAGCTATTCCCATTTGCCCCTGTTGGCTCTGCTGTACTCTGAAGGGAAGGGGCTGAGAGGGATGCAGGGTGTCCGGGGGGTGATGTGTCTGAGCAGCCTGTGGGGCAGCACGCTGGGGTTTCTGATTGCTGAGCAAGAGCAGCCAGAGAGCACATGGAGATGGGGCAGAGCAGGGGGGATCTGTAGCAGGGATACCAGTGTTTGCTGCTCCACGGCTACAGCTCACAAAAATGTCAAGGGAAGGCCTTCCTCCTGGCAGGAAGGTGCTTGTCTGGGGCAGGTGCCATGGAGTGCACATTCTCTTTGCTCTGCTGTGGGCAGCCCATGCATCCCTTTACAGCACAACACTGCACTGGATAGTGGTTGATGGTTTTCAATCTGTGAATTTGTCTAGTTTCTCTGAACTAAGATAAGATTTTAGCATTCAAAGCACCCTGTGGTGAGGATTGCCCAGGATTGCCCATGCACTGAATGAGGTATCACCTTGCTTTGCTCCTCCTCTTCTTGTTGCTCCTTCCAAAAAATGTGCCTGGTTCTTGCTTCGGGGAAAAAAAATTGAGCATCCCCGTGTGGTATCTCCAGGCTGCTTGTACACCTCTTCCCAGTAGCTGTGACTGCCTAAAGTCCTCATAGCCTCAGGTGACCTGCTGTTAGAAGCAGAGACAGGACACCACACATGTGTCCGTGAGTGGTGCTGGGACCAAGGGGTTCCAGCATGGCCTGGGAGCCCTGCAGCTGCTGCTGTGCAGGTGAGAAGTGTTTCCCACAGCACTGTGACTTGTGCTGCAGCACTGGCCTGTAACCCTCTGCATGTCAGCCCTGCCGGGAGCCCCCTGTGCTGCGGGTGTGGTGGCCTGTCCCTGCCAGCTGCCTCAGTTCCCTTTTCTGCCCTGGGGCACTGCATGGGCAGGAAGGGGGCTCACAAGTGAAAACCCTTTCTTGCAGCTGGTGGGAAGGGGGGCAATGAACACCTGCGTGAGGGGATTTGCACAATAACCCAGGTGAGAAGCAAGTCTGGGCCTCTGGCGGGCAAGTCTCACTGCTGGCTTGTGATGGGAACCTGTCCCAGCTCGTGGCCGTGCTGCCACAGCTTCCTCCCTGTGTGCTGCCTTGTGTGCCTGTCCTGGACATGTGCTGAGCTGTGCTGGGAGCAGTGTATTGACAGCTGCTGGTGTGGTTTGAGAGGCATGGGGAGCTGGGGGCTGACTGCTCTCTGTACTGCGGGCAGAGCAAGAAGGGGCTGGTTTGGCACCTGGTCCTGTAGGAGTAGGGAAGTGCTGGCAATGCCACTGGGAGGGGTGGGATGGGTGACATGGGAGCTGTACGTTGAGGACCTGAGCTGGGGCAGCTCCCCAGCAGAGGAGGCAGCTGCTGGGATCAGCCTAAGGACTGGCTGGGCAGGCATGTGCAGCCCAGAGATGGCTGTGGGCTAGCAGTCGTTGCTCAGTGTGCTGAGCTGGTGATGCTGGTGTGCTCGATGCTAGTGATGGTTTTGAACACCAGCACCACTCCTCCGTGTGTCCTCTGGATGGTTTGTCTCTCCCTTTCCATCCTTCACCTGCAGCATCCCTTTCCACACCCCCTCATAGGACCCATCCAGCCACATCAGGCTGCCCCTTGCCAAGAAGCCCTCTGAGGCACACCAGGAAAGAGCTGAACTTTTCTTCATCTGCTTTGCCCTTGGCATCTCAGAACCCTCCTGCAGCAGGGGCCCAACCTTCCCGGGGCAGCTGGGGCAGCAAGAGCACACCCAGCATGGGGTGTGAGGCTCAAGCAGATGGGGGGCTGGAACCCCTGGCAGTCCCATCCTCCCTGCCTCGTGCCTTGGACTGCCTAGGCTTTTATCAAGGGTTTGGGCAGGGCATGAGAGCAAGGGCAAGAAAAACAAGCTTGTGCATCCTCCCTTGGGCAGTGAGAGAGCCCAGAGAAGCGGAAGTCCCTGTTTGTTTAAGGTGCAAACAAGTGCTGTTAATCTGCTGCCTGTTTGTATTTCTTTAGAGCCCCTGAGTGTGGCGGGAGCAGAGATGGGGTCTTCCCTTTGTGAGGGGGCAGGGTCAGGCTATTGGAAGTCGAGGTGAGAGAACACAGACGGGCAGCTGGAACCTGCTTTGGGAGGGAAAGATTTTTTTCGGCTATTTATGATAATTAGTGGGAAACGTTCCTCAGGCGTTTCAGATGATTCTGTAATGAAGTTGGGTCAAATGTTTCCGCTTTGTTCCCCTGGAACCATTAAAAATCTCCCTTCTTTGGCTGCCTTAATGCAATGCTGAAAAAGCACAATGGCATAAAAGTGGCTCTGGGCAGGGCGGCACGCCTCCCGCCCCACCAGATAGAGCCCTTCAGAGCCCAGATTTTCTGGGTTATAAACCTCAGCACTTGTAATGTTCATGCAGAAGCTGCTGTGGATCCTGTGCCAGTGGCTCCTTCGCATCCCTGGTGCTGGTCAATGTGTGTGAGTGCCAGCCGAGCAGCACCACTGAGCTTGGCATGTTCGGGGGAGCAATGGTGGGCACAAACAGAGTGGACTGAGGAAGGGCAAGCACAGCCAGAGATGCCATCACTTCACTGTTAGAAAAAAGATAGTTTCAGCCCAGGGTTGTGAAATGTTGGGGTGAAATGCTGTGCTGGGAGAGGACTGGTCTCCATTCAGGGGCAAATGGGGAGTCCAGACCAAAGGAAAGTTCTTCTGAGTCAGTGCTGTTCGAGGCCAGATCCTACCCTGCCTAATGGGCCAGGCAGCACCAGGCACCAGCGCAGAACAAGGGGCCTGAAATCCAGCCATGACCCTCCAGGTGAATCATTAGCAGTCTGCAAGAGCTGGCTCAGTCTTGTCTTGCTTTTAGCAGAGGGAGGTTTTTCTAGCGTATGTGATGAAAAGAAAATCCACCTGCCTGATCTCACACATCTATCAGCACTGTTTCCCCTGGGATGATGTGTAAAGCTAATGAGACCTCTCCTGCTAAAGCTGTGATAAAAAGAGAAAATGGCAAGACTTTTAGCATACTGGTGGGGGCTGAATATGATGGATTTTGGCATCCCCATTAATATTCTCATGTGGACTCCAGCTGATGAGTTCAGTGTCCTAGGCTGGGACATGGGGCTGCAGCTGGCAGGGGGGAGCTGCTCCCCTCCTGCTCCACCTTTGGCTGGGCAAGGGCAGCTGGAGAGTGCTTGGGCACCCGGTGTGGGCACTCAGCAGTGAGAATTCTGCAGTGCTGCGGGACAGGAGGGAGCCATGCCTGCTGGCCAGGCACCTTCCCTCCCAACCACAGACAGTGTCTTTCAGATAGCGACTGCTAGATGGGATCACATCACCCTTTATGCCCACCCCTGCCCCATGCCTGGAGCCAACATACCCCACTAAGGAACTAAATCATCCACCTGTGGAGGAGAGGTTAAGGACTGGGAGCATGGCTCCCCAGGAGCTGCCCTGTTCCTCTGCCTTGCCTCCTCCTGGCGTAATCAAGCAGTCATATCAGTCTCCTCATTCCTTTCAATGGGGGAAAATTTGCAAACAAATTCCTGCCAGCAGGACATTTGAGCTCTCTTGCATGGTGGGATAAAGATACCGGTCACCTCTGCCCATCCCCAACACTGGCTCATGCTGGGAGCATGGCTGGGGTTCTTCATGCTCTCCATGGCGTTGGTGACTCCAAGCAATGTGGGAATGGGTTGGGAAGCCTCCCAGGAGAAGCAGGAGGGCTTTAGTTTTCCCTGAGATAATGCATGGCCCACAGTAGCGGGGTGACACAATGAGCCCTGCTGTGAATAAGGTGGAGTCCTTACCTCGGGTTTCTGTTACGGCAGGTCTGGAAGCACCACTTAAATTATTATGCCTTTGCCAGTCCCTATGTGTGTACCACCAGTCTTTTCTGAGATACAAGATCTCAGGATACACAGTAACTCTTCTGTTGGAGCTCAGGTAGAGATAGTGGCACTGAGATGAGTATTTGGATGATATATCTCCACAGAGTAGGGTGATGTGTCCTGAGCAAACTGCAGTGTGCTCGATCTCAGAGATGGGGACTTCAGTGCGGGTTGCTGCCTGCATCGTGCTTTAAGCCTCCACACTGAGCCAAACTGCTCTCTTGGCAAAATTTGCAGTGGGAAACCAGCTATCTTGGTGCATAAAATTGATGATATGAAGCCTTATGGAAGGTGGCAAGCCCGGGGCTCCTGAGCAGCACACAGCGTCTCTGACCAAGACGCTGGCGAGTGTGTTTGATGAACCAGGTAGCTCTGGAACCACCCTGCCAGCACATCTCCACCCCTTCACTCTGTTCCCGCCCCAGGTCCGGCGGGATTCATTGCTTTCCAATGAATTATTTACAAAAGTTCTCAGCAGCGGCTGGAGACAAAACCTCAGGTACGGAGCAGCAGCATGCTCCTGACCTTTCCCACCGCCGGACAAACGGAGCCAGCAGCACGAGGCGGGCACACAAAGGCGCTGCGCCGGCCGGAGCGCTGACCCCGCCGTGCCACAGCTACCTGCTGCTCTGCCACAATGGCCCCGCGGCCCCGGCCGGCCTGCCGGGGTGATGAAAAAGGGTCCGAGATAATAATGAGCCTGACTACCACTGCTCTCTTCAGAGAACTGAGTCAACTCCTTGGGAAGAAAGGAAAAAAAAAAAAAAAGAAGGGGAAAAAAAAGAAGAAAAACCCCTCTTGGATAATAAAGAAGTAACAAATGAAGACTGAAAGCCTATAGAAGGAGTCTTAACCCAGTGAAGAAAAAAAATGTCAACATCTGTGGAGCTGTCTGCAAAAACAGACCAAACCCCTAATGAATACCCTCTAGAAAAGACATTCACTCAAGGAAAGGCAAAAGGCTACATTTTTCTATGGAGGTATAAAGATTTTGATGAATCTGCCCTTTCCCTTTCCAGTGCAGTTGAACCAAGCACTAATGTTCATCTTCAGCTGTATTAAAGGGTGCGGAGGGGGGCAGAGGGGGGAAGAGTCTTGATCTGAAAGCTTATGGGGAGGGTGGATTTAGGGAGCCTGGATAGATGTCTGAGCACTAAAGCAAGGAAGAAAAGCAACAGGCATTAGAGAAAATACTGTTTAACAAGAGTTTCTTTAGTCAACCCATTTGAGCAGAGATTGGTGCGCCATAAACGTAATCCTCTTAGTGCTGACTTAAACGTGTTTGTACAAAACAGGGAAATATAATATGAATGTAATAGTCACGTTTGCTAAAATGCTTAATAAAAAGACAAAAGTCCTTTATTTTGATCTTCAGATCCGGTGCAGGCTTGGGGCACAGCAGATGTTTTCTCAGAAGTCTGTTTGAAAAAAAAAAGGAAGAAATTGAGAATATGGTTGTGTCCCGGCTGGCTGTGTCACATGGCCCCTCAGCAATCTCCCCGGGTTCATTGCTGGAGAAGGCAGCCCTTGCTTAAGGAGCCCCCGAGCTCTCCAGCGTGCGAGGGGAACTGCTGGGTGAACCGAAAAACACTTGGTGAGGAGTGGTTAGTAAACAAGGCAGATTTCGGGTGAGAAGGCACAGGCAGTTTTCTTTGCTGTGTCCAGAAGCTTTGTTGGAGGAAACAGAGCTAAGGAACAGTGCCCAGCTGGAAAGGCTGCAGACAGAGTTTAGGTCCTGAGCTGTCAGACAGACAGAGCTATTCTGGAGGAACCGTAACAGTTGTCCTCAGGTGCATCCTAAATTGTGCCACAAACACAGTGGGAAGACTGATGGGTAGAGTTGTTATAATCACCATTCTAATATCTACATTAATCACAGATGAATTTTAAAGACATGAATGAAATGTTGCATGTTTTTTCTCTCTTTTTTTTCCTTTTCTATAGAATATCCATGGAAAATACTAAACTGAAACAGCAATGTTTGGGTTTGACTTTGCTTGATAAATATCTATTTAACATTAGCCAGTACGGCTGTACAGCACCAACACTAACTGAAAGTCAGAAACCACTAAAATAATGTGTTTTCCTCGGTGTTTCTCAAAGAGATATCATCTTGCCCCAGGAAGCTATGGTTCCCCCTTGAGCCAGCCTGGGTGAGTGCTGGTGGTTGGTGCCTGGTGACTTACAGGACTTGGGCCAAATCTTGAACCAATGCCAGGGTTTGTGCTGCAGGTTTGGATCATGCCATGGTACTGCTATGATGCCACCTCCTGGAGATGGAGGGGTGACATGAGGACAGGGCTGTTTGCTTTCTGCTGTGGCAAATGTCAGTGCAAACTAGGTGAAACTTGTTTCCTGAAGAAAATTTCCACTCTAATAAAAGAAATGCACCAGCGGTTTTGGAAGAACATCAGATGTTTTCTGGTATGGTCCACAATGTGTACAGCGAATGCAAGGCATTTTCTGTGGAGAGCAGATATTTTCCACAATAACAACATTTTTTTGTTAGAAAAAAAGTCATCCAGTCTCCCAATTAAGAAGAAAGAAAAAAGGCTTTGAAAGCAGATATTTTCTGACTGCCAGGGTCCTGTGCTTGGGCACTGCAACAGCAAGCAGGGATGGAGCAGAGAAGCAGGGGGAACCCTGGGGGTGGAAGGGTGAGGTGGGGTGGTGCCTGTGCCTGGCTCCTGTTAGTGGGTATGTGCAGAGGTTTGATGCCATGGGATTCAGATCTCTGGCATCAACCATCACCCTCTCTGTCACTTGTCACTGGGTGGCAAGAATCACAGGTTCTGTGTTTCCCACCAGGCACCTGCTTGGGAAAGTCTGCCAGGGCCACCAAGACAGGTGGCAGCTCCAGGGAGAAAACAGGGGCATTTGGAGCCAGATTAGTGGGGACATGCAGTTTATTCAGATCTGTGCAGCCAGACGGTAATGTTTGATGGTGCTAGTGCTGGTCTTGGACAATCAGTCCTGGTTTGGGTGTGAAATGGTGAAAAAAGACTTAAACTAGCCGACCTGCTGCCTGCAGAGCACGGATTCATTTTTGGTAGTTGGAAAATAGGAAATGGGTTAGGGTCCACCATCATTTTTTTTGGAGGCTGCTTTCCTTGCCCAAGGGAAAATTGAACATGGGTGATTTTTCCAGAGGGCAAGGAAGCTCTTGGTGCTCAGGGCTGCTCTTTTGGGCAACAGTGCCCTTGTTCTGTTCTGGGCAGCAAACCCCGTGTGTCACATCTTCCCAGGTACCACAGGAGGCAGTGGAAGTGCTGGAGCAAGGCAGAGCGAAGGCCATCAGAACAGAGCCAAGGAGCCAGCAGTCACTTGCTGTCTCCTTGTCACCCCTTGCACCCCATGTCTGAACTTCCCAGGCAGAGGGCAGGCTGTGCAGCCCCGTGTCAGGGAGCCGGGGAGCCGAGCACGAGTGAGTGAGGGGCAGATAAATGCGAAAGGCTGAAAGGCACAGCAGCCCTGGGGGCACGGGTAGCATGTCCTTGTGCCTCCCCCTGTTTCCTCCCACGCCTGCTTTGTTTCTCTCTCTATTATCCCACTGGTGACAGCAGAGCCTCCAAACCCTGCTCTGTTTCCTTCCGGCACACCTGGTTCCCGAGTCTCATGTGCTAAAGGCACATTTCTTCACCAGCAACGTCGTTACTGTAGCGGGAACAACGCAGTTTACAGCCCAATAAACCCCAGGTCCTTCTGTGCAGGCTCCCCTTACGTGATGCTAATGCTTACAAGATGTGCAGCGCCGCGGGACAGCCCCGGGAACCAACGCCCAGCGAACGGCTCGTGTTTTACATCGCTCTGCAGCCGCAGCTTTTGCTAATTAATCCCAGGGACGAGCCTTGTGCTCTCGGCAGCCCCGCGGCCGCTGGACGCCAGCGCCCATTGCGGCTCCCGGCCCCGCGGCGCAGCACAAGGCTCTCTCCCGCCTGCGGTGCTGTCCCCAGCCGCAGCCCACCCTCGGTCGCCGCTGTCGCCCGCAGCTCGGGGATGTTGGAGATGTTTATAGCCCAGCGCCGGCCGCGGCTCGGCGGGATGCCCGGGCACCGGGGGAAGCACGGCATTGTCTCGCAGCGCCGTTGTGATCACACACTGCGTCTAACGTGATTTACATCCCATATTCGACCTCTGGCGACTTCAAAGCCTGGGCAAGAGGGGGATTAAGTGGAGGAGCTGGGGCCAGAGGAGCCGAGGGTGGGGGCCTGGCTCACCTTTGAGCTCCCGTCATCCCCTCCCCAGTGGACCCGGGATAATCATCTCCCTTTGTGCTGCCGGGGAAAGCCGGGGTGCAAACACAGGGACCTTGTCAATATTGGTTTTTGAGAAGACTTTTTCTCTATTCTCACATGTCTGGAGTTTTTGTACCCAAATCCCCCTGGGGCTTCCCAGTCTTCCCCTGGGAAATCGTGATCCCAGGGGTCCCTGCTAACATCAGCCATTGATTGAAATTTCACACCCACCTGTTTGCACACAAGATTTAATTTGGTTGATTCTTCATGCCCTTTTCCTGCTTAATCGTCAACCTATTGACCTTAATATTAAAAGGGGCTAAGGGCGAGGGAGAGAAAGACTACATTTCTGTAAGGGAACAAAAGCTGCCAGAGAATAAAGTAGGTACAGCCAGCCCTGAGCTAATGATTCCCCACCACACGCAGGAGCAGGAAGCGGTGTGTGCTGCCCTTGGCTGGTGCTGTGCTCCTCTCCTGTGTGACAGGACACATTTCACTGACCGTCCCTTTCCTTGCTGCCCTTTACAGGACCCACAGGTTTAATGTCAGGAGAGATGGGGCACCTACCAGCCTCCTGAGGTTTGTTTTCCCCCTGCACTTCTGCAGGGTGAATGCGCCTTGCTGAAACATGTCCTGTTTAATGGAAGATGCCAGGATGGAGGTAACTTGGCTCCAGCAATGCAGCAAAAGCAGCAGCAGTGGACACAGATCAGGAGTATCCTGCACACCTGCATGGCATGCACTGGTCTGTGCCTTATCTGGGTGCTGTGGTGTGACTGTAAAACACCCATAAAAGCAGCTTAGTGCCACAGCCTGCACCCAGGGATAGTGCTGCACTCAGGGTAATGCTGTACCCAGGTCCTGCTCCAGACCCAGCCCTGTGAGCTGGGGCTGGGTCAGTAGCTGAAATGCGCGTCCTGTGCCTGGCCCCGGGCAGGCTGTGGGGCAGAGCTGTCCTGGCCTGTGAACCAAGCAGTGCACTGGCTTGCTCAGCCCCTGGGCTGGCAGTCACCGGAGCAGCCCGCAGCACGTGTCTGTCACTGCGCAGCGGCCAGGCAGCCTCCTGGCTCTCTGGGGTCAGGCTGCTCCCACACTTGCTGTTCCTCAGAGCACAGGCAGGGAAAGGGCAGGAGAAAAGACTCTGGGTGTCCATTGAAGCTGGAGTGGGGGAAACACAGACTTTCACAGCCTGGTGGAAGTGGGGGTGGGACTGTCCATTCCCGCTGGCTGGGCTGACAGGATGCACAGAAACCCACGGGATGCCGGGCTGTGCTGGGACTGTGGGGGCAGCAGGAGGGGCTGGGTGCAACAGTAAAGGCAGGACACAGCCTGCACGGCCCCACATTGCACACCCATGGGAACCAGCACGGAGCTGCTCCTTGCCAGAGTCATGTGTCCAGCCCAGGGGTGGTTCCCCAGGCAGAAGCTTTGAATGGGGGATGCTGACCAGCCCAGGCTCCGGTGGGCTCTGACCACCTTCCACGCATCCCCGTTTCACGGGGTAGAGTTTTCAGTGGTTTCTGCACTTGCAGATGTAATCTGCCTGCTGGAAAACCAGAAAGGAAAAGGAGGTCTATTTTTTACCCTGCTCTGCCTTTGCTGACATGAAACCGGAGCTGTGTGGGAGCGGGCGAGCGTGTGGCTGTGCTCACACGTGTGTGTGGTGAGCTGCTGTGTCCTGGCCCTGCCTGGGGCCGTGCCGGGGGCCGTGTGGGTGCGGGTGCATGCGTGCCTTCCCCAGGGGAACTGGTTTGGTCTGCAGAGTGCGGTCGTGTTTATTTAATATCTGACGTCCCTTCTGTCTTCAGTGCTGACATTAATTGCCAGACAATGAGCAATGGAGCCCAGATGTTCCCTGGCGGTGGCCTCCCATCCTAACCAGTGTTATGTGAGTGATAAGAAAATCCAAGGGAGAGTCATGTTTTGGCCGTTGTTGTTCCAGGGCCATTATAGGAGCACATGGGGGGCTTGCAGGTCAGCTAGCTCAGGGGGGATGTCCACACACAGGCAGCTCTGCTCTGTGCTGGGAGCACAGGGAGCAGGCACTGTGCACAGTGCGGGAAGTGAAAGCCACTGGCAGACGGGCTGATCTCCAGGACCTCCCCAAGCACCTCCCTGCCCCAACAGCAGCAAAAGGCTTTTGCTGGCTGTGCCTGGCTGCCACGCTGCTGCCGTGCTCCCTTGCCAGCCAGAGATTAACACTGCAGCCTGTCATTTCATAAATACCCTCAGTCGTGAAACAAGAGACAGACATGGCCTTATCGGAGAGCCACAGTGCCACTGGGGCCCCCACACATCCAGCTGAGCACCATGTTGTGGATCTGCGGCTGCACAGGGACTCTGGGTGCCCCCAGTATTTGCCCTTTAGAGGTGGAGCAGGATCAGTGAAATACTCCTGACTGGTCTGTAGGGCTGAAATGGCTGGGCTGGGCAGAGGAAGGCAGCACCCCCTCTCTGTCCTCTGCTATCAGTAGGATATGCCACCAAGGAAGATGCTCAGGTAGCATGGGGTGGGGGTAGCCCAAATTCTTGCTCTGCCAGGGACTTAGTGTGCACCCAGTGCTAATGATTAGTCATTATTCTTTAGTTGGGAATGAATAATTAGAACAAATGGTACTAGAGACTAATATGTGAGATGGTGTTATTTTTAGAAATTATGTCTGCCGTGGTGGCATCACTTCCTAAAGGGACGCGCGTGACAGGGAGCATAACCAGCAGATCGGCCTGACCAGCAAATAACCCCTTGCACGGTTTCCATATTGCCTTTTTAAACAGGAAGGGAACATGATACAAACGCTATGCGAATTATGATCTGAAAAGTTTTCCTGGCAGGTTGTCACATGAGTTGTTAGTGTCATTCTTTGACATGCACACTCAAAGCCTTTCTGCACCAGTGACTTAACTCTCTCACCCCTTGAGAGGGCTGCCAGGTGGAGCTTTTCTTCCCCACCTTTTGAATTAGCCCTTTCCTCAGGTACCCCGAGGTGTGATTTCACACTGATGTCTGAGCCAGAGCTCTCCATCTGCTGAATTTTGGGTGCAGCTTGCGAGGCTGGTGAGCCAGGGCAGGCAGGGAGACATGATGCCCACTGCAGCTGCCCTGTCACCCTGGGGCTGCCAGGCTGGGAAGTGGCCAGATGATCTCTCCTGTGCACCATCACCGCCTTGCCCCCAGAGCATTCTCAGCCCCTGACGCTTGCCCGGCCCAAGCCAGGAGTGTGCAGGGGCCCACTCGGCCTGGTGGGGCTGTGTGTGTGGGCGGGGGTCCCTGCCTGCGCGTGTGCTCATCTCCTTCTTGGCTGCCTTGGCCGCAGCTTTGCAGAGAGCCCAGCTGCACTCTGGCCAGGGAACATCCGCTGTGGAAACCTGGGAGGAGCTGACAATCCCCAAAGATTGGCTGCACACCCGGCCAAGCAAGAGCTGCTGGCTTCCAGCCTAATTCATTGCAAATGTGCTTCCATGTGGTTCCAATCTGGAGCCCCTGCTCCCCCTGTGCTGTCCCCCAGGGTTCGGCAGGGGCCGGGAGCAGCCGCGCAGGGCAGAGCCGGGAGCAGCGCCAGTGCTGGCCCGGGCATGTGGCAGCCTCCTTGGCTCCCCGGCCTCAAGATGTGTCCCCCAGCCAGTTCTCTCCTTGGGGGCACAGGGAACCTCCACCCCACCAGGGTGTGAGAGAAGCTCACAGCAAATTCCTACTGGGGACACAGTGTCCGGAATGGTTCACACTAGTCTGCACCCTGCGGAGGGGCTAACATCACTCCTTTGCCCTTAGCCCAGCCCCAGGCATCATCTTCCCTCTGGGGTTTGATTTTCATCTGCCACTGGGCTATTGGCAGGCATCACTGGGCTGGCAGCCAGCAGTGCCCAGCATCCTTATTTAGCCTTTGCTTCACCCTCCCCAGCTGCCGTTTGTGGCGGTGGCTGCCTCCTGCCTGTCCTTGGGCACAGGTGGGCTCCCGGGGCACGCACCCCTGTCCTACCAGGGCGGCAGGGCATGGGCCAGGAGAAAGGCAGGCTGGGTCTTAGTGACTACTGCTGGGGCTGCCGGCAATGCTGAGTGCCCTCCCCTGCTCTGTCCCGCCTCTGCTGGGTTGCTCCATTGGCCCCGGGCAGTGCCAGGGACACTGCTACACCCCCATGCACCCCTCTCATGATGGCTCCAGCAGAGATATCCCAGGGCAGCAATGGGCTCCTGAGCCCCCCTGCCCCTGCAGTTCTTTGCTGGACCTTTTTTTCCCCAGAAGCGTCTCCCCCACGAGCAGGGAAGCTCTCTCAGACCCCCAGCACAGGTGTTGTGGGGACTCACGACCGGGGAGATCCCGGCCTAGACCCTGTGCACAGTCCCAACACCAGCACTTCCAGGCTGGTCTTCCCCTTGTCACATGCACACACCTGGGTTTAACCTCTCAAACTAGTAAAAACACCATATATTCACTTCAGATCTTGCACCTGAGGGTCCTTCTCTATCTTTTGGGGTCCTTGACTATGTCTTGCAATGCCCCTTTGGTGCTGCCCAAGCAACTTTAAGCTCAATTCAAAATGAGTGCAGACTCAGACAACCTCTCCCGTAAGCCCATGCATTTGAAAGGAGATTGCACCAAAGCTTCAAAATAGTCAGTAAAAAATTGCTCATTAAGCAAAGTTGCAGGCCCTCTCCTCTCCTGTGTTTATAGCAGGACTAATAATGCCTGGCACAAGGTTAACCCTCAGAGCATTGAAATAAAATGACATAAAATGAGTTCAGCTCTCCTCAGGTTTCAGGAGAAGCAGGGTGAAGCATGTGGGGGAGCAAGCAGGGCTGGGGCCAGCACCTGGAATAACATTTTTGGTGTTGGTGCAGGAGCAGAAAAGGAAATGAGCAGTCAAGGAGCCGGGAGCAGCATGATGGTGGCTGGGCAGGCTGGGCTCTGGTGGTCATTGCATCACCCCTGGCCAAATTCAGACCCCGCTGCAGGCAGTGGTGTTCTGCTGGCAGCCCAGGGTGGCTGCACTGTGGCCGTGGGCAGCACGGCCCTCCAGGCACCCTGCAGTGCCCATAGCACTGCAAAGAGTGACCTGGACATGTGGCTCTTGTGGTGGAGATGGGGTCATTCCATCACCCTTTGCCTTCAGCCATTGGGGTGGGTCCAGGTGCCAATAAAGGGGAAATCTCCCTCGCAGGTGCTTTGGGACACTGGGAAATAAGCATGTCAGCTGAAATACAGCAGCAGCAGTAAGGGCTTGGGAGGCTGTGGGAGGAAAGGGGTGATCCCTGCAAAGGTTTTTGCCACTCACTGTTACAGCAAGGCAATGCTTGTCTGGACCCTGCAGAGCACGGGGTGCATGGGAAACTCTGACTCCACAAGGCTGGATGCCCTCCCTCCACAAAAAGCCAAACTAATCTCTTTGATGGGACTCAGGACTGCCATCAGCCTTGCAGGGGCAGTGTTGGGGTCTGCACCGGGGCAGTGGGGGAGAGCTGATGCCTGACACCCTGTGAGGTGTTCAGCCCTCGCTGCACTGGAGTGCTGCTGCTCTGGAGTGCTGCTGCCCTGGTGCAGCCGGGCATTGCGCTTGTCCTTTTAAGATCAGAAAGGTTTTGGGCTAATACTAGCTCTGGTACGCAGAGGAAAGTATACAGCAGGGTAATTAAAGTGTAAGAGCGAGGCTGGGTTTGCCTTTAATGGCTTGCAGCTGCAAATATTTTTGTCTTCCCAAGTCCACTTGTAAGCTGTCTAGCTGTATTTCTCATCCTGGCCAATTAGATTCCCATGTGTGCTGCAGGAGTGAAAATATAGAAAGTGAATAATCCTCCAATTCTGCTCTTCACTGCAGAGGCCTTTGAACCTCTGGCTGCCGGGGCTCCCATCCACCCCAGCCCCAGCGCCACCCTGGCCAGCCCTCTTTGCAACCAACCTTCAGCAAATCTGCCAGGGCATCACCATGATTCATCTTCAAGCTTTTCTGATCAAAGCAAGGGGCTGTTTCCCCTCCTCCTCCCCCCACCTTTCTGTAGAGCTTTACAGCCATTTTCCCTTTTGGATGCTGGTTTTCTGCCAAAAGTTCCACTCAAAAATCAAAAGGGGCAGTCCATTAATACCGGGCAACTGCAACAAGTACACTATTGTGTTGTCTCTTCCAAGGTACCCAGGACTTTTAATAAACTGTGGGGTGTGGGAAGCGTTGCCTGCAAGGAAGGGGAGGCAAACGGGGAGGAAGAGGGAGCTGGCAGAAACCACGGTACCATAAAATGCAGCCCAGAGGTGAGGAGACCACAGCACACTTGGTGCTGCGTGGTGGTGGGAACGGTGAAGGACGCACTCAGCAGTCTCCCGGCTCCCTTCCAGCACCAGGATCAGGTATCGGTCGGGAAATGCTGCTTGCTTTGATCTCTGTGGGCTGACGAGGCTCTTTGCCAGGACCCACGCTGTGGAAACAGGCTCACTGCCCCAGGTGCCCTGCACCAGGAGCCTGTGGCTGCCGGGGCAGCTCGCTCCAGGGCACCCATGCACTAGCTGGAAAGCTGGTAGGGAGCTTTGATAAGTGCAATGAGGTGTAAACCTGAAATAGCCATGGCCGTGAAGAGCCCAGACCCTGGTTCACAGTCAGGTTTGGGTCTCTCTGGGAAACAGCCGTGTTATTCTCAGCCCAGCTGAGGAAGGTCCCCAAGACCTTCTCTGTTTCATTCCCCATGGGGGACATTGGCCAGCACCCAGTGGGGCCATGTGCAAACTACTTTGTCTAGTCAGGAGCTGGGAGTGATACCCCTCAAGACCCCAGCAACCATGGCCAAGTCGCTGGAGTCAGGAGGGCAGAGCAAACGCCAGCCAGGGCTGCCACAGCAGCCAATTCAGTTGAGCACCCCTTGTTGTAAATCCCTGGAGATCCTGCCCTCTGCTCCTGTGGGGTGCAGGGAGCACCGTATGGCAGGGAGAGCTGAGGACAGGGAGTCAGGTTCCTGCACCAGAAGTTGGGAGCAGTGGGGCAGAGGGGCCGACCCTGCGGGCTCACCATTGCAAGTCAAGGTGAGGCCGGGCCGGGAGCAGATGGGACCTGCTCTGCTGGTGAAAGAGCGTTTCTGCTATTTATGCTAAGCGGTGGGAATGCTTCTCAAGCATTTCGGATGGCTCTGTAATGAGGCCGGCCTAAATATGCCAGCATTGTTTGTGCCGGACAATTAAAAGCTCCCCCTTGCCACATGAACGGTGTCTCTGGTGGCGGAAGGGCCCGGGAAGGCGCGGGCGAGGGCAGCCACAAAGCCTGCCTTTTGTTCCGTGCTCCTTTGAACCCGCTCAAAGCCCCCGTTTCAAGGGGTGGCTTTTGTTTCCTTTTCAGCGGGCCTGAACCCAGAGCCGCCTGTTGTTTAGCAACACAGAAATGTGACCTTAATTGACTCTGCTCTCGGGTGCACTGTGTAAATCACTTCTGGCACCCAGGGGAGTGTGTGACGTGCCCCCCTCCCTCCCCAGCCCCAGTACACCCAGGGAGCATCCTCCCTCTGGCCATTCCTGGTCCCCAGCGGAGTGGACCCCAGCTCTGTGTATCCCCACGTTGCAGACTGGCAGGGAAGCAGTTTGGGAAGCAAGGCTGGGGATACTCCTGTCTCCATGGCAGAGGGTTTCCCATTTTCATGAGAGAGCTGATAAAACTGTTTCCCTCTGCTCTTCAAACTCTCTTTGCAAGCCAGTGCCTCCTGCTCATGTTTACAGTCCAGCTGGCCTGGTAAGCCTCTTCACCTACCTTCCCTGGGAATCACTGGGTTAAAGCTTATTGCAAGATAAATTAAATGATGATGATGAAAATGATTAAGTGATGAAAAGGTAACAACTCCTCCTGTGAACGTCTGACACACACTTAGCCAGATGACTTATTTGTAGGATACCAGGGGGCTGATACATTAACAGATATAATTTGTGGTCTCCTGAGGAGAGGTTAAGGACTGGGAGCATGGCTCCCTGGGAGCTGCCCTGTCTCTCCACCTCGCCTGCCCTGGCCTTAATCAAGCGATCATCTCAGCCCGTGCCTCGCTGGCCCCCTCTCTTCTTTCAATGGGGGAAAATTTGCAGACAAATTCCTGCCAGCGGGACGTTGGAGCTCTCCTGCGTGGTGGGATAAAGATACCTGTCACCTCCACCCGGCCCCGCCGCTGGCTCACGCTGGGAGCATCGTTCAAGGAGCACCATGCTGATACCCTTATTTGATTACGCCTCTTCATGCCTTCTTCTGTTCGGGAAGAGCTATTCAACTGCGGCACCGCTGCGTTCCCAGCATGGGCTGGCCCTGCTGCTGGCCTTTTGTTAGCCCCACTGGCAGCACGCCGGGCATCAGGGCTGCACGCGGGGCCCCATGCCCCTGCCTCGGGCCAGGGCTCTTCCAAATGCTTTGCAACAGGGCCTTGGCCAGGCTGTTGATTTTTAACGAGAAAAATGCAAAAATGAGGGGGAAATAGGACTTAAATAGAAATATGAATGGCTCCATGAAATAAGGGCTCCATTCCTCCTTCTGCTTCACCATGCTTTTGGCATGATGGAGACGCAGCTGCCCTGCACCTGTGTCCACTGGGAGATTCCAGGGGTACGTTATTGGGATCAGCCCTGGGGGCTGCTGGCTGCCGGGTGATCCAGCTCCTCTGTGCCCTCAGGAACTTTAGGTCAGGTTTGTGAACTTGCAGAGAGGGGATCAATTGTCCCTCTGCTCAGGAGCTGGAAGACCAGCACCTGGAGATCCCTCAGGCACAGAGCTGCAATGCCAGTGGAAACACCATTTTGCAGATTCCCTGGCCAGAACCATCCAACTCATGTCACACTATCCACTGCTCCTGAACAATGCCACCTGTTCTCTCCCAAGGCCAAGGGGTGGCCACCTCACCAGATGAAAAGACATGCCCTCTGCAGCCCAAGCAGAGGTCACCCAGTGCTGTCCCAGCTTCGAGCCCTTCTGCCATCTCCAAAAGTTTCTTGTACCTTCAGTTAAGGTAAAATACATTGCTCCAGGTGATACTGAAGTGTGAGTTCTCAGCCAGCCCCACAGCAGCCTGGGGAGGGCAGCCTGTGTTCCTGCCCCTCCTTCTGGAGTTAATCACGTGAACTGCTGAAAATGTGGAGCAATTGGCCCTTGTTTTGCTTTTCTCTGCTAGATTAAAGAGCTCTTGAGTACCTGGTTTGTTATTTCTGCCAGGATACTTGCACACTGAGGTCCTTGTGACTGTAATCAAGCCGCCTCTTGATCTTCTTCCTGATAAACTAAGCCGGCTGAGTGTCCTGTCTGTCTCCATCGGAAACGTCCTCAGCCCTTGTCTCGCTCTCCCGGGGTTTCTCTGCAGGCTCTCCAGCTTGGGCACAGCCTGCTTTGTTGATGGCCTCAAGCACGTCAGGATTGGACCTGTTGGTGCAAAGTCACTCTCCTGTGTCAGCTCCCTGCAGGGAGTTTCTCCCAGGCCCTGGTGCTGAGCTGGCCCTGCCACCCTGTGCACACTCACTGCCCTGGCCAAAAAGTGGCATTTGCTGGACTCAGGTCACTGCCCCCCAGCAAAGGAGTTTTCGGCCGAGCCCCAGCAGCATGTCCTGCCACCGGCATCTCCTGAAAGGGACCTTCCGCTGCAGCCCCAGCCCATTGTCCAGAGGGATAATTGGAGGGAGAAGTGAAACGGGGCAGTAATGAATTCTGCATCTATTCAACAGGGCCGGCAGGCAGAAAGCTCACTGCTCCTGACAAAGTGCTGAGGCTGCTACTTCCATTCTGCGTCCGGAGGGGAGGTCTCCAGAGGGCAACTCGCTATTGAGGAGGCTCTGGGGTTGAAACAACACATGGCATCTGAAGTTTTACTCTTTCTGTGCGAATGTGCTCTGACGTGGCTGTGCACAGGGTCCTTCCCTGCGGGCTTGGCAGGGCTGCAGCTGTTGGTACTTCCCAGCTCTCACAGTGAAGTGTCAGGGTGTCCCCATGCCCATCACTGTGTTGTGGCTGATGCCAGCCTGTGCTCTGCTGCTCTTCCCCCCAGGCTGCCTGGCCAAATACTCATTCACTCATCCCTGGGGTCCCATGCAAAACTTTCTCAGCCACAGTGATCCCAGAGACCAACACTTTGACCAACCCCGGCACCCAGCAGCACAAGCACAGCTCCCCCGGACACCTGCTAGGGCCTAGATTGCCCCCCTTCCCATGTTTTTGTGGAGGTTGGAGCAGCCCTGGAGGGGGTACCCAGCTTGGGGGTGGATGGAAAATCTGTGCTCTGCTTTCCAGGCACCCCAAGGCTATGAAGGCCCGGATGGTGAAGCATCTGTGTGGTCCCTCCCGCGCAGGCAGAAAGCCCCATGGAGGGCAGATCCTCTCCCACACGCTGGCCATCTCCAGACATCTTGCATCGCTTTGCTCAGCCCTGCTGCAGCTGCTGCCGAGCTCCTGCTGGGGTCTCACACTCAGGGAGGGGTTCCCCCTTCTCAAAAACCTCCCGGCAGCATCCGGCTGGAGGCAAGGACACTGCCAGCAGCAGTCCTCTGGGATGTTGGGCTGGCTCTGGCACACAGCCGGGGTCCGTGGTGCCTCAGCCCTCGCGGAAAGCTTTCTGCCAATTTGCCCAAGCTGCAGAGGGATTGGTGGCAGAAGATCTGGCAGCCTGTGTGGGGTTTGGCCTCCTGCACATGAAGCCTGGAGGGGAGGTGGGTGTGCCCAGCTGCCTCCCTGGTGCAGAGAAGCACAGGGGGCAGTGAGCCAGTGTCACAGGACAGTCCCACAGATGCTGGTATTGCCCCTGCCCGGAGGTGCATCAGTCTTATTTTACATGCAGACCCTCTTTAAGCAAGTGCATCCCCTCTTGCCCATTGGGATGACACAGTTTCAAACCTTGGAAAAGGATTTAGGACTTTTGTCTCCGGCCCAGCAAACTGGTTGGACGTACAATCAGCAAACTGCTGGCAATTACAGCCATCACAATTTTCTGCATCAGTGCCATAAACAAATGGGAGGGGGAACCCAGAGCACAGCACCCTGAAAAGCAAGAAAAGACAAACAGGACTATGTTCCAAGGTTTAGAGCAGGCTGCAGGCATCGCTAGGGCTCAATGCTATTCTTCCCAGCCCATAGTGCTCTTGTAACACCTTGGCTCAGTGGAGCTTAGCAGGCTGTCACAAGCCCCAAAGAAAGCCCTCCTGACCTCCCTGGGAAATGACTCCAGCAAGCAATAAACTGGCTCCTGTTTATTTTGAGATGGGTGTCTCATCAGGCTTTAACACAGGAGGGACAGCTCTGAGCTGTGAAATGTGGCTGACACTGGAGCCATGGCTGGCACAGCTCGCAGTCACCAGCACATGTATGGGACCAGCTGGGGTCCGAGCCTCCCCTGTGAAGGATGGGAGGCCACAGACAGTCCATCCCATCAGACCTTTTCCTGTCCTTTTTCAAATGGGTGATGGTTGACCAGCCACAACTACAGCATGCTCCTCCAGATTGGCAAGCACTGGGCGATAAGGGAGCCCTTGCCCCATACAAGATCTGCCGTGGGGGCGAGGATGAGAGGAGGGAGCTGTGGCTGTGCTGTGGGCTGACACAGTCCAGGAGGAGCTCCCCAAGAGGTTCTCTGCAACCCTCGTGCTCACAGTGACGCTGGCTGAGCAAGCACAATGCAGCTCTCGGCCATGACCCTCTCCCCTTTGCCTGTTTTCAGGCTCTCATCCCACTGCCCTCCTCCATTACTTCAGCAGTGGGTGGCCACGGTTGTCCAACTCTTCATCCTTCGGAGGAGACATGACCCCACTCAGCCTGTGCCCAGCGTCAGACCCACTCAAATCCTTGGGGGCAGCTGCCTGAGCAGGCAGGGCCTGAGGCAGGGGGCTGCCCATAGGCTCAGCCTGCAGCCTGCCTGCATGCAGCTGAGCCCAGCAGGGAAGGCAGTGAGCGCCAGCCCTGTCTGCGAGCACAAACATCTGCTTGGAGCCTGCTCAGAAACACCAGCCCAGGCTGTCCAGCTGCCAGCCTCTCTGTTTCAGAGCACAATAAAAGCTGAAGGATGACTGAAAGCAAATGCCCCATGGGAAGGGAAGTGCAGAGCTCTGTGCTGTGGGACACACCAGCACTGATCCCACAGCGAGGCGTGAGGCTGGGCTGCAGGGAGAAAGGAAGCATCCTTCAGGCCCACAGGAGTCCTTGCTGTGAGACCCTTGTGCAGCTGCTGACCAACTAGAGCCTTCCCAAACGCAGAGCTAGGGACGAGTGCTCAGATTTCCCTGTCCATTCATCATGCGGGGGACTGGAGAGGGACTGGTTTGGTTGGAAACACTGCCTAGGGGAAGGGTTTGTCCTGATGCATCATCATCCCAAAGCTCCCCCTCCCAGGCTCATTGTTTCCTTCAGCACTCACTGAGATGCAGCCCTGAAGGGTGTCCTGGCCCCTTTTCCATAGCCATGAAGGTCTTCAGTATTGCTTTGCTTTTACATGTTGCTGTTGAACACTTGAGTGCAATGGACCATTTGCTCTTCCTTGCCATAAACAGGATTCATTTCACTGCTAGAACAAAAGCAGGTTGTCTTCCAGGTCCAGACACGAGCCTGTTACTGACAGAGGCAGGGATGAGGCTCAGCCTGATACTGGAGTTGCAAACAAAGCCAAATGTTTCCAAGCCTGGGAGGATCAGCCTGTGTTGGTCTTGCTTTATACTACTCATGGCATCAGGATGCTGCTGGGCTGGAGGGGCTGGAGCAGATGCCCCACGCGTGTCAGCACTGCCAAAAGAGTTGGGGGTTTATCTGTGCCTGGGCTACAGCAGGGCTGGGTAGGCCAGAGCCAGGCAAGATATGTAACTGAGGTTCGGCATGTCTCTATATCCTGCTCCCTCTCTTGGTACAAACACTGTCCAGATTTCCAACGTCAGAGGGAGAAACACCAGCCAGATTGTTTTACGGTTTCAAGAACTCATAATGTTTTCCAGAGAACAGAGCTACAGCCCATTTTCTGCAGCAGGACAAGCTGTGGGAGCCTGCAGGCATTGCTGACAGCCCTCTCGTTAAACTGATGTTCCTGCCGGACCACTGAGGAACCACCCTGGGGGTCACACTCACACCACCTTGCACTCTCACTTCTGGCCCTTCACAGTGGGTGCCTCCAGTGAGCCGATGGGTGCCCCATTTGATTCCCTGCACAACCCACACTCACACAGTCAGACAAGTTTCACTCCCTGACTCAACCCCACATTTACCACAGTAGAGTCCAGACCTCTGGTTCCTAATTTAATCATGGTGCAGCAACATGGTAACAGGTCAAACTGTGTGTCACCAGGGAGGGACCTGAACACAGGAATCCCTGGGATTTTATACCCTCACAATCTGTGCCTCTTGGTCCACATATTTAGTCTGATGTGGTCTTGGCCTTGATATTTAGTCTGGGGTCTCCTTCTTGCTCACTGGGTCCTGCAGAGTCTCTGGGTGACTGGCCACCTCCCTGCTGGGCTGTGCCACAGGTCTCTGTGTCCTTTGTTAGGCAAAGGATCAGTGCCAGGTCACAGTTCATGTTCTGGGGCTCCAGCCATTTCCCCCTTCCCAGGGCACAACCTGCAGCTTCCACACCAAGCTACCTGCACTGAGTATATTCCTCAACACCTCTGTCCTCCTCAGCAGCCAAAAATAGTTGACAAAACAACAGAAAAGAAAGCAGGGCACCTTTAGAAAGACTCTTGTGAGGCATCCCACATCTAGAGCGGTGTGTGCCATCCCAGCCCTGAGGACCTGGAGCAGGGAACAGCCTCCTCCTGGCCCAGCCTGGTAGATGTCTCCCTTGCAGGGCAGGCACGATCACTGGCGGTCCTGGTACCAGCGTGGCTGGGCAGTGTCATAGGAGCCAACAGCCCTGGGATGGTGTGTGACCTCCACCTGGGGGGAAGGACTCAGCAGAGGCCTTATTCCAGGAGCAATTTTAGGGAGGACTTTTGACGAAGTGCTATGCAGCAGCAGACTGGATCAGAGACAGGCTGTGTTTCCTTGGTGGGGCTGGGAGGACACAGAGAGAGACATGGCTTTGCAGGGAGTCAGGGGGTGACCCAGCCCTGGCTCACAGGCCCAGCTCACAGCCCCTGAGACACCTCATGTCCCAGTCCTGTGGTGAGGCTAAGTCCCAACCTCTCCTCTAGCAGTGCTGCCTGAGCCACGCTGTTGTACTGGCTCGTTACAGCAGGTCTGCTTTTAATTAAGCGGGATGCTGCTGTTGTACAGCTGAGCCCCTCGGGAGTTCGGGCACAGAGTCTTTGCCCCTGCAGCTCCTGCTGCTCAACCCTGTGAGCCGGGCAGCAGGCAGGGGGAGCCGAGGCCAGGGACTTTGGGAGCACGTGCTGGGGTAGCACGTCCCGCCCACGCAGGATGTTGGCTGTGTCCCCAGGGTGGCAGGGCATGGTGCGGTCTGTACCATGCCCTGCTCCCGGTGTTTGCTCTCTTTGGGCCGGAAGGCGAAGCCCAGGGCTCTTATCACACCAGATAGATAAGGGTTAATGCCTCAGCAATTGTGCTGAGCTGGCTTTATAAGCAATAAACCCCTTCTGGGAGCAGCTTCCTAATCAATGCAGATTGCAAGTAGCCCTACCTCCACGGCTGTCCTTCAGCAACAGCACCTCTGCCCTGCCCTGCTGCCCCCACACTCCCCTTGGCAAATACACTGGGGCCAGGCCCCCTCCAGCCCTGCACCCCTTCAGTGACACACAGCTCCCTCGTAACCCTTGCTATGGTGCTGGCATGAAGGGCACGTGTGCACAGCCTGCTCCCAGTGCTCACTGTGAGTGCCAGCACAGGGGTAATCTATAGCTGTACAGAAAAAGGGTCCAGAGGCTATGGTCTGCGTGATTCATATCACTGTGCTAGGACACCTACAAGGCATTGGAATGGGGAGCTGGTACCCCTGGGGCACAACTCTGCTGGGGCAGAGACATCAGAAATCACTCCTGCTGCAGAAGCTGCAAAGGGGAGAAGATTGTCCCAGCCATTCCCAGCACCAGCTGATTGCATGGACACGAATGTTTAATAAATGGGAGTGGAGGGATTTGTCTGGGCTGATACCCCCAGGAAGTCTGTGCTTCACAAAACAAACCGGTCTTTTGTTTGACTTGTTTTAAGTAAAACACATATCACCCCTGTAAATCACAGGTCCTCTTCCCTGCCCCAGGGGCAGCAGCAGAGCAAAGGTGGGTACTAGCCTCACGGTGCTGGTTCAAGCCAGAGCCACGGGCTGCCTAGTCTGGTCCCACTATCCGGCTGTGTGTCCCAGCTGGGAGCCATGAGGCTGGAACATCCTGGCCCCTGCAGCATACACGCACCCCAACCTGCTCACACACCCCACTGCGTGCAGCTCCCAGGCAGGTTTGCAGTGCTGGTCCCGGGGGACTCTTGCCCTGACACCCCCAGAACTCCTGCCTTGCTCCCCCAAATCCCAGCCCAGGTGCCAGGCAGCCTTTTCACCATCCCACGCTCCCCGCGGGCCAGACGCCCAGATCCCAGCCCGAGGTCAGCCGTCGGCCGCGGGCCCTTGGCACGAGCGAGGCCGATAGTTCGGGACAGCCGGCCGGGGGGCTGTGCCGCCGCAGGGCCGGGTCTCGGCCGCGGCGTGCGGGCGGCGTGCGG
>WBMZ01005143.1:0-42883 GCA_013400975.1 Atrichornis clamosus
AACACAAACCCACCACAGGTAGAATAATATTACTTGAAGAATTTTGCTTACACTGTGTTTTTTATAAGTTGCTAGACTTGATCAATGCTATGTTTTGCAATATGTAGAGGTTGAAATAGAAACCTGTTAACATTTAAGATAAAATACATCTATTAGAAAAAATCTTCTGCTGAAGATTCTAAAACAAAAATAAAATTGAAGAAGAATGGAACCAAAACTGTTAAAAATATGTGAGCTGGATCATGGAATGGAAAACTACATAAAAATGGGGTCCTATTCTTATTGCTACATATCATTCCAAACATATGTTTTTTCCATTTCTCAGTTTTGTGTAATAAAATATTAATGGGGCAATGAAGTGACTCCTTGGAAAAGGGAGGATGTTCCATATGAAAACTAACTTTAAAATGCTGTGAGACCTTGGAGGTAGTTTTGCCCTTGACTTCACATGATAGTAGGTCATGGACAAAGCCTCTCCAAGAGCTGCTGAGTTCAGGAATCTGTTTTGTATGAAAAAATCTACAAGATCATGAATTTCCACTAGAAACATGAGGAACAAGGTCTGCTGAAGTTTATATGTATCAAGAGGGGTATAGGCTCTTTTAGTTCTGGATATTGTGACAATGTATATTAATGTAATTTCCGTCTCAATAATACAACTTCTTGACCTGGTTTATTCCAGCCATGGATTTGGAAGCAGCTTCTGAAAGTTGGTGCTCTTCATGCAATTGCTATTGTTTAATGAAGGCATGTCTTGCAGAATGCCAGCAAACTTCGACCTGTATCAGCATTCTTTGACCAAAGCCTGCAGCTCCACATGAACACACATTCTGATAAAATAAAAATAGCCTCTTCCTCTGGAATGTCATGCTCCTACCTGGGGATTAAAGATCTCTATTTTAATGTCATGTAAATATCTTTATTGAGATCTGCTTAATCAGAAGACGCTACTAGACACTCAGGTTTTACTGATTGCATGCTGCTCTGCCTTGCTTTTACCATAGATGAAAAAAAAGTCAAGATAGTTCCCATGGGAAATAAGATGCAAATTAACAGGAGTGAACCATTAGACCAGATTATATAAATTTACCATCTTTTGGAATACCTAATATGTTCCTAAAAGATAAAAAGTCTATGGAGATGACTCTAGTTCTAGTCAGTTGATCATAATTGCCTCGTTATCATAATACTCCCTATAGGCCCCTACAGTAGTCATAACCTACACTTGCTGTAACACAAAACTTGCATCCCTCAAAGGGTGCCTTCTATGCAGAGCTGCCACTATATCTAATCCTTCATCAAGCACCGGCTTTAGAGTATCGAAGATGCTCCCAGACCTGACATATAATGTAAAAAACTTTGAGGTCTGAAAATGTTAATATCAAACTTTTAAATAGGAAAAGACATTCAGTATTCTTAAATACTGGAATTATGTGTTCTCATTATAGAAAGTAGGTATATGAATTGTACTTAACTGAGTGATTATTGTTTTAAAGAGATTATTTCTTCAGTAATGGCACCTTAAAAGTAATTTCTTAGGTTGGTTTTAACAACTCTAGGTATAAATAGTAATCTAATTATACTTAGGAGAGATTTATAGCTCTGATTACTCTCGCTTTAAAATTTCAAAGGGATTGACATGAGTAATCAACATATCCCATACCGTGAATTCATCTTGCTATTGTAAAAAACACCTGCCAATTGCTTGTCTGCAGAATGACATGAGATGCTGCACATACTATTTCAGGAATTAGTGACACATGTGCATAATGTATGCAATTTTTTCAATGTTAAGGCATAATAACAGAATGTTCTCTAACAGAAGATCTTAGATTTCCAATCCTATTTTTTTTTAAATTTTATTTCTTCTTTTTATTTTTTTTTTGTTTCTTTCTGGATTTGCCAACCAAATTATTATGCAGGCCATGGTGTCCTTGTATGAATTATGCAACACAGAGACAAATGACACTGAAAGCACATTATTGAAATTTTAAAGACAAGTACATTTATTTGGAAACACCAGATCTAAAGATGCTGTCCTCTGTACATGAAGATGGTCTCTATTTACATGGTCTTTATTTACTTCTTGCATAGAATTCTAGTCTTATTGATTACATTTCTACTAAATAAAACAGTGAAAGTATATGGGCTTAATCATGGGATTACAACTCTCCATACATGACCCCTTGACAAGTTTTTTATTCAAACTTAAGAACATCTGCACAGACAACGCATGAATATAATCTGGGGACCCAGGTTATTTCCGAACAGATAGTTTCGATGCAGCCAGTCTGTTTTCTGGGTGAGAAGCAGAGAAGTGAGATCCATGTAGATCTGAACCATGCTGTCACTTGCTCTCAGCCAAAGAACAGTCCTATTTGTTCAGTAGCATAGACACAGGTGCAACACATTAATTTGGGGTTTAAAGAAGAGTGCTACAAGAAAATGCATTTGTTCACAGAATTCTGCTCCTCCTTCTCTGCATTTGCTGCAAGAGTAGAAAGTAAATGGGGGAAAAAAAAGATAGAACAGTCAACTGCAGGAAATGAGAAATCCAAGAAAAAACCCCAACAAAATATTAAAGAGTAATAGTGTTAGTTCAGAACAGATGTATCCTGATTCTTGATTAAGACAGTCTGCAAACTTTATGTGTTTGTGTCCTAATGCATCTACATGAGAGACTTCGACAAATACAGCCTTGATTTTAGCCTTTCTTATTTCCTAGGTGTTTGACTTCTCAAATTTAGCAAAAAAGTATTCATCATGCATATGTATAATGTCTCCTTGTTTAGAAAATGGGTCCAACTGTCTTCTAGAGTGATTAATCATAATGGTTTAGGCAAACTGCTCAGATTTCTGCTGCTTAAGTTACAGAATAATTGTTTGTAAGTTGTTGTCCTATGTTGTCCTATGGTTATCACAAGGTGACCATAAGGTGTTTTGATAATATCATTTGTAATGCTCCAACAAAGTGGGATGCTGTGACTCACTTCAGGCTGTGCATATGCACATTCTCTGCTGGGCACAAACCTTTCTACTCACTCCCTTGCCAGCTTGATGCCTTTTTCTCTTTCTCTGCTAAACTGTTCCTGTCATGTCTCCATTTCCTTGCCAGGCATCTTCTCCAATCTCAAGCTCTATTAGCTCATAAGATTAATTTTCTCCTGTTTTGCTTCCCCACATTCTCCCAGTTTGTAATACATTTGCCTAGATGTATCTTTATGCCTGTTTTTCTTTTGCCCCACTCCCCGGGTTTTGCAGTTTTTCCTCTTATCCTTCCTGCATTAAAATGAGGTGGTTTCCTGCCATACACTGCTAGCAGGGGGATTACTGGGAAGGGTGGAGAGACAGGTTCTTGGTCACAGCTTCAGGCATTACAGCAAAGCTCTGGCTCTGCCAGCCACAGCAGCCTTCGGCTGGAGTGTATCCGTTGTGGTCGCACATGTGCAGCCCGGCGAGCCTGGGGAGCTCTGAGGGAATGGAATATCTTCACTCATCCTCGCGGGGAGCTACATGTGCAGCCTGGGAAGCAGTCACTACTCGGAATGGTGAGAGCCTTGAGCACATTTAATGTAGAGAAGGTCTTCAGGGACCTTCTGCTGAGAGAATCTAAATTTTTTAAAGACCCTGTGTAAGCTGAGGGTTTTTCCCTCCCTCCAACCCCAGGCTTATATCCTTGTTGAAGCAACAAGAGTGAGTGTGGACTTTTTAAAAAACCACCCCCCACAAAAAGTCCTCCTCAAAACCCACGGTTTTTTTAATATTGCAAATAGTTTTCTTCATTGCTGGAAGCAGCTAAATATTTTTAGGTTAAATTCCCATTCCCTCCTTCCTGTGAGTAATGCAGGCTAGCATTTGCTGCATTCCATTTGGGGAAAACTTTCTTTCCTGGCCTGGTCAGACCATCTCATAAAATTTTAAAGGGATTTAATTAAGTAACTTCATTCTCATAATAAAATTACCTAACTTCCTTCATGTCTTCCCATCTAACTTCAGTGTGCTCTCAGGTTTCTTATGTGCTGCCACACTCTGGGTTGTGTGGTCATGAGTAGAGGTGATATATTGGTATGATTAAGTGAAATGTGCATAGTTGATTAGCTTTTCATTGGGCAGCCACCCAGAGCACTGAAACTGTAGAGTGGGAATGCAATACTGAGGAAAACTTTGTCTAGATATTCCAAAATGGAGAAAAAGAGTAGCCAAGTGTAAATTAAAACCATTTGGTCTGAATACTGAGGATAATTGTCTCCTTCATTCACCAGGTTTAGATATAGTCTGCATTTCTTGGATGTTTATTTTTTATCATATTCTGATTCCACCATTAGACTACTATGTGCAAGTCTCATCAAACATACTAGTTGAATAGTCTTACCCTCATGGAATAAATCTTCAGATCAATAGTTCTTCATATATTACTGTAATTGCACAAAGATCTGTTTCTCTCTTCACGTTTATACTGCTGTCAGTTTGCTGCACTCAGTGCTACACGTAGATGTAAATGAGACAGAAACTTTGCCAACTGCCCTTTCAATACAACCCCCTCTTCTCATTTACTTTTTCATCTCTCCAAACCTGCTTTGCTTTGGGACAAAAAGGTGGGCAAGAATATCAGCATTAAAGCATCCCTGAATAGTAGCCATCCTACACGCTTCAACCTTTTATACTACTGAGGCCCAACGGAGAGAAATCTTTGTTAAATGTTTTTAACACTAAATTTCAGATGTTAAGGGCACTACATTCACACAAGAATGTGCATGAACACAGTCTTGTACACGTACAGGCACACACATAGGAAGATACATACATGATCGCACAGAACATTACATCAGTGCACACACACAAAGACTCAGAGAAACTGCCTGTCTGCCAGTTTTTATCCTGGCATCTTCTAAGATCAGCAGAGAAGCTCTTCTACAGCTCCGTTGACAAAAGATGCAGAGGACAACTCTGTTCTCCTAGTCCTGGTGACACAACATCAGAAAGAGACCATAAGATTTTGTTTATCCCAAATTCTAAGGATCTTATCATGTTCTCACCCTTATATCTCTAGCCTTTTTTTCCTTTTTTTCTTAGCACCTTATTATTAGAAACATTTTCCTAATATTTGTTCTGCATCTTTGCAACTGGTCTTTAAAACTATTATTTTTGTGCTAGACCTAGTGGATAAAGAGAACAGCTGGTTCTTTGTGGAAGTCTTTAGCATATTTTAAGACAATCATGTTCTTCATGAGGCCTTCTCTAGACTAAAGATTCCCAGTCTTTCTTTACAGTGCATGTCATTCTCCTGTAGACACCCAGTGGCTGCTGCCCTCCTAGAAGAGTGGTTCTACAACTGACTCAACGCCCAAGAAAAGGAAAAGTGAGATGATTCCTTATAAGAAGGCCATGTTTCTTATACAGCTGCTATTTTTACATCTTTAACTGGCATATGGTATATTTTTGAAATGGCCTGACTTAGTTGACTCATATGCAGTTTGGAATCCCCCAAATCCTTTTCTGCAAAGCTTCTGATCAGCTGGATTTTCCCCCTATTATATTTATAGAGTTGTTAATTCTGATTTAAGTGCAGGAGTTTGCATTACTCCTTTCTGACCTTGGCTGTATTTCAGAGTATTGCTCCAGTGCACAAAGATCTTTTCCATTCTAGTCATATTCTCAGAAGTCCCTGTTACTAACCCTGTTTGATGCTGTTTTCAAAGGCCTCTAAGGTTTTCTTTACTGTATTTGCTAATGAAACTATAAAATACCATGGACTTCAGGAGGGCATTCAAAATAAATATGTCCTGTTTAATTGCGAATGCTGATACCAACATTTTAAAAACAACTTTCAGCCAACAGTGCACCCATATCAGACTAATTTCTAGCACACTTGCAGGATCCTCCCTCTCTGGAGATATTCAAGAACTGCCTGAACACAGTCCTGTGCCATGTGCTCTGGGATGACCCTGCTTCAGCAGATGATCCACTGTGGTCCCTTCCATCCTTACCCAGTCTATGATTTTGTGATTCTGTGTGTGCTAAAAATAGTCAAAAATTCACATCACTAGAGATGGAGAGAATGAATATTCTGCCCAGGCTTAATGCCTCCCTTTTTCTCTTTGAACTAACAATTGAAAAACTTAAGATACATACAGGGGCTATGAAAGTACAAAAGGCAAGAAGAGTGTTGCAGAAGGCTGGGGGTTTTTTTACGTCATGAGGCTTGGGTTTCACTAGTTTTGTTCATATCAAAGTTCATTGCTAAATTATGTTCTTGTAATAAACATTCTTCTATGCTGATATTAATGGTTGCAGGTCAGATGACAATGAAGTTCCTCTGGGTTCAATTTCTTGTACAGGTATAAATGAGAATAGAATAAGACAGACTGCTTTTATTTTTTAAAGCTGATTTTTACTGCTGGAGTCACGAAATGAAGACACTTTGTACTCAAATATACAAGTATCACCTGACATTTCATGCTACAGATAACAGAAACCTCTTGTTTGTACTTCAGGCTCATTTGCTGCCAAATGGAAAGTCTGGTTCAGCAAACTGAGACCTTGATTTGATGAAGTGCCCTAATTTGTGCATCATTTAAAGTCTGTGAATAGGCCAATTTTCTCCAGTGTGGTTATTTGTATTTTTAAAGGATGTTATGTATGTGTTCCTTCATGTACTTTGCTGGGGTCAACTTTTGTTCTTTTCAAATTAGGAGAGATGTGATTGAAATTAGCCATTTTGTTTATAAAGCAGACATTTGACTGCAGAAGTATTCTCATCTTTTTTATGACTTTTGAGTTTATTTGTGTCTTCACTGACAAAAGGTCAGTCCTTTGTGATGAAATGTGCTCTGAAGGATAATGATGGGATAGTTTTAAGTCCTCTGTTTTCTGATCCTCAAATTCTTTGAGTTGGCACATAGTCCTTCCTTGGTTAGTTCTGTGGAGGCGTAATCTCTAGTGGGGAGGGTTAGTTTTCACATACTTTACTGTATATCTTCACTTTGCAACTTACTGTACTCTGAGCCCATCACATGGCTGGTGGAATGGTATGTTTACATTTGTTGGTTCCTGGGACTGAATTTCAGTGTGACTCAGAAATGCTTTGTCTGTGGACTTTGAGTCATGAATACATTTTTTTTTTTTAATGTCTGGCATGATGTTAAATTCCATTTTTGACTGGTGGCTCAGTGTTTATGAAGAGCTAGAGATCAAACACCAAACACAAATTTTAAATGAGCTAGAGATTTGAGATGCAAGGCCTAGTAGTTTGCTTCCTGCAGTTCATAAGATTAATGTGTGCATAGAGATGATGTAATTATTTTAAATCTTGTTGAGTGTATTCTTTCATTCCACGAAAATTCTACTGAACTAGTGGGATTTTTGGCTGAGCTTTCCATCTCCTCAGAGTGCTGAATTCATAGAATAGTTTGGGTTGAAAGGGACATTTAAAGGTCACCTTGTCCAACCCCCCTGCAATGAACAGGGACATATTCAACTGGACCGGGTTTCTCAGAGCCCCATAGAGCCTGGTCTTGAATGTTCCCAGGGATGGACACTTACCACCTCTCTGGGCAACTTGTTACAGTGTTTCACCACTCTCATGATAAAAAATTTCTACCTTTTATCTAGTCTAAATCTATCCTCTTTTAGTTTAAAACCATTTCCCCTTGCCCTACTGCAACAAGCCCTGAAGACAAACAAAGGTTTGCTCGAGACACATATCAGATGCAGTACAATACCAAGCGGAATTAAGCCAGGGAATGGTCCTTTTGGCGGTTTTGAACAATGTGTATGGAAGAGTCATTTGTTTCATGAGATCAGTTCAAGTCTGAAATGAAACTTGTGAACAGCATATAGGGTAGACGTGTCAGCAGTGTCTGCCTCAAGTGATTATCTGCTCTGTCACACCACGTGCTAACATAGATATAACTGATGATTGAAACGTCTGTGCTCTTAGAAGCCCTTCTTTTGTTGATTAAATAATGATCTTGTCCTGAAATCTCTGAGAACCAATAAGCTTCTAGTAACCACCCTGTTTTCTTAACTAATAGCCAGCGGCAACATACTTTAGAAAGTTCAGATGATTTGAGACTGCTCACAGGTATCTAAAATGCTTCCAGCTAGGATCACGCAAGCCGACGTGTATGAGTTAGTTTTAGCTACTCTCTGTTAAATCTGTTAAACTTTTAGGTGCTCAAATCAACTTTGTCAAGATTATATCAGAGACTCTTCTTTAATCTTGTATTCTTGTCATTCTCTTTGGTCTCACTTGATTGATCTCTTTGAGGATTCTTCTTGAAGTTCTTAAATAGTTCATTATTCATGGGGGTCAGACAGGCTTCTTCAAACCAGGGAGATCCCACTTCCAGGGAATGCATGCAAGCATTTTGAAGTGGTGTAGTAGTGATCTTTTTTGTGCTGGAAATTAAACACCATTTTATAAGAAACTGCAATAGATGCTTTGCCCTGTTTTAATAATGAAAGATGACAATGCTATGCTTTCTGCATTTGAGTTATAATTAAGATGATATTACATGTCTGGCCTAGGTAGTATAGAGGACAGAACTGGAGCTTATAAATTTGTGATAGGGCTCACACTGTGCTGGGGCTTAGGCAGGAGGATGTGTATCTTAAGTAGAACAGTCATACAGCTTTCAAAGAAGAGGGAACTGGCTGCCCTACTTATGACCCTTCCCTGTTGGCTGGGTGAGAAGGAAAAGTCTTCCTTATAAAGTCTACCTTCAGACTTATAAAGTCTACCTTTCTTACTTCAAAGTAGAAAGGAACTGGGAAAAGGATAGAAGAAGGAAAAAGAAACACAGGGATTAAAGGAAGCACCCAAATATATTCAAAGTGCTGATCCTTGCCTTTGGGAACTTGTTTTACTGCCTTGGTTAGCTGAATCATGAGGTTGTTTTTATATATTCCCCCAAGATATTCAAGCTCTTAAAAATTCTTGGCAAAATTCCAGTTATTCTCCAGAAATATTTTCCACTCTGCCTCTAGGATTTCAGCATGGGATTTGCTGTCAGATTTTTAGGGCCTGATTCATAACAAATTTTCACATCTTTTTCATGGGACACTTTGAGAATTTGCCCAGAGAGAGAGAGAGAGAGAGAGAGAGAGAGAGAGAGGGAGAGAGAGCAGGAGAAAGAGGGAATAATGTAGGGTAGCAGCAGGAGACAGAAATTTCTCCACTTTGATTTGAGAAGAGAGGGAGAGGGGAATTTTCATAAGAAATAATTTCTCTAATGACTTCATATATTGACTTCTCTGCTGCTCAATACCTGTGCAAGTCATCACTGCACAGTGACTATTCAGTACTTTAATTGCCTTATTAAAGAAGTGAGGAATCTCTCCACAGATGAGAACCATGAAGTCTTGCAGGCACCTCGTACTGTATTAAAGCTATTGGATACCTTAGTACTCTAATTATTTGCCTTTCCTGCTTGAAGACTTATTAATGCCTTTTACTTAGATAACTATCACTCGATATTTTAAACCTTACATGAAGTTTTGACATGAATGATCTGAACTTGCAGTCAAACATCTGCCCTGGAAAGCCATCAGTCTCACTCTCAAGTAACTCAGCTGTAGGTTCACCTGTCCTGTCAATGTTCAAAGGAGGACCACATTGTCTCTTGCCCCCTCTTGCTCTTGCATCACTTAAAACTCATTCCTTTTAATTCTATTTGAATTCTTAACTCTCTGACGGAAGCACTTGATATTGTCAGCACTGTCTTTCTCTCTACTGTACTTCCCAAATTAAATGAGTAAAGGAAACACAGAAATATTAATTAAAATAAAAATAAAATCCAAAGTAGCTGTCTATGCGACTCCAGACTACTGAATTTCATAAATAGTGACAGAAATGTATAATAAAACTTAACTGAACGTTTGTACCTGCAGTTCTGTGTTGAATGCTGATTTGGTTTGGTATTTTTTTTGGTGGGGTTTTTTGTTGTTGGTGGTTGATTGGTTGGCTTGTTTTTTGGAGCTTTTTTTCTGTATAACTGTGTTGGTTTTTTTCTTTCCCAGTGACTGTTTTGTGGGGGAACAATACCCACAGACAAACCCAGTGAACAATCCCAGTGAACTGGGATTGAAAGGGGTGTAATAGGTCAAGGAATCCATCTGTCAAACAAATTAATTATTCTTTCCTATGTGAAAATGTGTCTCTGCATGTAAAACCTAAGCAACAATGAAAAAATAAGAAGGGGTGTCTGGGATTTTACATTATAGTATAAGCTTGTTCTCTGAGTACATAAAAAATTACCTCAGCTTTGGGTAAAACATTATTGTATCTTCAGTGTTTCTTCAATTTTGTAGGATCTCTTATAGCTACCTGGTGAAGGATCCTAGAGTTGTCTTTGATGTGCATGGAAAAATAAATTTAACATAAAGTAAGCAGAAGTTATGTCACACATTTAATCATCACTGTTCTTAATAGTCAGGGATGGTGCACTGTTTATCTTACAAGCAGAGAAGTTATACAGATCTGTCTCCACACACTGTTCCCATGTCCACACCTACACAAAACCTGCTGTCTAGCTTTGACTGGGAAATGTCAATTATGCAGCGGTTTGGGGCTGGCACTTCATTTGAGTTGTCAGTAAATTACAGTCCTCTAGCATAACACAAGCATAAAGCCTTGCCAAAACCCATCACAAACCACACACCCCATCACATTGAGCATGCAGAAATTAGGGGATAGGTGAGGGGTCACTCTTAAAGTTGACCAACATGCATCACATTTCTACAGTGAAAAAAACCCAAGCAATTGCTCAATCAGAGGTATCTGCTATGGTTTGAATTACTTGAGTTTCCTACTTGGCACAGAGCCAGGTAGATTTTTTTCAGGCCCTGTATAATATCTGCTATTCCTACCTAGATGCCTTAGACACCTCAGGACATGTTAAACATCCTTGGCACTGTATGCCACGTGTGGACAACAGAAGCAGGTCCTCAGAGTTCAGATTACTGAAAATATGAGAAATAATTTGTTTAATGCATTACAGGATGCATATTATATGTTAGTATATAAGCTCTATAGACTTTCAAAGCCTTCTGGGAATCAGTATGCTTTGTAGTCAGCTCCAGATGGAAGCATGCAGACATGTCAGGTGCCACCTGAGGCATCCCAGCATCTGAAACTTTCCCCTGGGTCTGACAAATGAGAGGTCAGACCTAGAATAGAAACCTTCCCCCCGCAACCCCAACATGCACGTGTTTTCTGAATCTGCAGTGGGATGCCCTTGGGCATCTAAAACTACACCACGTTTAGGCAGCTTGATCCCACTGCAGAGCTTAACCTCAGGAGAACTCAGGTGCCTGGAGTGGGAATTGCTCAGAGGATCCCGATTGTGGCTGTGTAGTTCAAAGGATGAGACAGGGCAAGTAGTACGTCATGCCCCTGAGATGGCCTCCATCTCTGCTCCCTCAAGGAAGTACTCTGTCTTCCTGGATTTCTAAGCAACTGTTCTGATAAGGACACAGGAAGAAACTTGTCTCAGGGACCCTGATCACCTCAGAGATCAATATCATACAATCCCTTTCCAAAGCTGTCCTTTTCATGGACCAGAGAAGCATTCCCTCGTCTGTCTCCCCACTGCCCTGTTCAACTGTGGACCACTTTTTATCTTTTCACTCCACTCAGCTTCCTGGACTCCTGCCCCAAAACACTTCCCCCTGGTCTCTTTGCCAGTTGAAGTCAGAAGAAGGTCAGCTTACAGTGTAAATGTTTACACAATAAACTTTACTCTTTCTATACTTAAAGATAACTCTCCATGTTTTTAACCTCCCAGTGAACCTCATGATAGTGCTGGGAAGCCTGTTTTCTCAGTAAGGCCTAGAAAAAAAGAGGAATATGTAGGTCAAGCTGTTACAGAGAGCCTGTGAGCTCAGGCAAACCACTACCTCAGGCATCAGTGTCAGATAGACTGTTTTCCAATTCTCCTGTCCTAGGAAATCTGATTACTTGTGTCTTGAGGTTTGTGGTATTTGATGCCTTTGTTTAGATTCTTCCTCTTGGAGTCCTGTGATGTTGTTTTTCATTGAAAAATAAATTAACTTAGACCTTACTATAGTATAGGAAAGCTGTAAGACATGAGATTCAGATGTTCAAGATTTAAAAAGGAGATTGAAGATACAACCTTGTTGTTAGGAATTTGTGAAGGACAGAGAAGAGATGGAGAAGTTTGAGTCAAAATTTTTTAAATAGACAGGGTATCTCTTTCCCCCATACTTTTCTTTACTAAGCCCATATAACTTCTCTCCCCCCCCTTTTTTTTTTTTAATAGAAATACCCATTAGATATTTTAAACACTTTTATATTCCATTTTCTGGACCCTTATTTTCCTGTCTCTGAAATTGTCTTGCTTTTGTTTTGTTTTTTCCTTCTGGTTTTTTTTTGGTTTGTTTTGGTTTTTTTTTTTGCCTTGAACATCGTTGCAAAGAATATATTCAAGGTGAGATTTGAAAACAGATAATGTGCAAGTGCTGTTGGTGTTGACAGGAAGTCTCTTATATGTGAAGGGCAGCATAAGATAAAACTTGTTTTTTCTGTTTCCAAACAAGTGGCTGATAGAGCTGGTATCTCATACTTAGAGGAAGTAGAAGTTGACACAATTTAAAAACAAAATGAGTGATTTGGACCTCAGGATTGAAGGCTACATTTAAGCACTCTTAGATCCAATATAGATGTTTACTGACTGGGTAATGTGAGAAGGAAAGCTCGAGAAGCAAAAAAGACAAGAATCATGTTCCCCCCAGAAGACTGATCTAAGTTAACAGCAATCAAAAATTACTGTAAGAACAAATGAGGTTCTGAAGGTCCATTTTTTGAGCAGCTACCCTGGCAAGGGACTCTGGATGTCTGGGAGAGGGCTCAGGGAAAACAAGGGCACTCAGGAGGGACTGCCTGCGTGTGCATTGAACTCATTTTGCAAAGGCACAGTTGTGGTAGTCTCTGTTCTGTTGACTGTGCAGATAAAATCAGGATATGTGCTTCCATGTCTGTCCTTCCAGCACTTCCCATGATCACTGTTTTCATGCAGATACAGGTGAAACAAAGACAAAGAAGCCCATGCATGTGTATATTTGCTTACGGGTAAAGCTATTTTGAGTTATCATGGGTAAGCAGGATATCCAAGTTAGTTTTCCATGATTTATAGTGGGATTTTTATATAAAAAGCAACACTATTTCTGTAAAGTATTATACATTTCCTTTAGGGAAGGCTAAATCAGCCATATTAATTCAGCTAAATTCATACTTCTGTGATAAATGATGGGAATATGTTTTAGATAGTCATAGAAAATCTATCCAGCAGTCTTGTTATAGTCAAATGGACAAATAAAACAGTTTTACTTGAAGCTGAATAAAAGACCGTCCATCATAGCAGGATAATATTGTGGCAAATAAGGAAAACAAATGTGTTTATTTTGAGAAGTTACTATAAATCACCAGTAGAGCTAGAAACATTTTTCTGAAGAGGGTACTGAAAGAGGTAAGGTTGCACAGAAACATATGCCTAACGGGTTGAAGCAAATCAAAGGCTTTGAACAAAAAAGGAAGAACTGTAGCAAAGCCTCAGGGAATTGTTACCTTACTCTACTCTCAGTTGTTTCTTATACCTTATGGTTTTATACTAAGTCATCTCTTCATACTAAGAAGCATGTGCTAATGCAAAACCTAAAGGAAAATGTGAAGCTTCAGTTTGTGAGTACATGACAGCTCAGATGCATGAACATGAAAGGTCAAGAGAGTAGTAAACACCAGTGTAAAACTACTGTATTCTTGTTAACTACTAATATAAAAATACTTATTTATATTGTTGTCCAATTTCAGTTTGTTTCATTACATGTAAAAACATGTCTAATTCTCAGAAAGTTTATTCACTGGCATGTATGAAATTTTCCTGAAGATAACTCCTCCCATCTCCCTGCTTTCATCCAGATAAAGACCTCAATGAGATTAAAATTCAGCTTGTTTACCAGAGCTTTTGCTGTTTTCACTGATCTCCAAAATACAGTTTCACCACAGTTATATTTTTAGTATCCTCTGTGTTGCAATTACAGTTAGCAATGATACGTTCATGTTATGAACCTACAGTGGTTTGTCATTTCTTCAGCAGCAGACTTTGGTAAAAATCTCTTTGTGGTGTTTATAAGAATCACAATAGCACTAGAGATTTGGGCACACAAATCAGAGGCATATAGAGTTTCTTAGGCCAGCCGGAATTTAATTTCAAATAATGAACAAAAATATTTGGTGTTTTTAATGGATTGAATGAAGCAGAGTGTGTTTTGAAGAAGCTTGCATCAGCTTAAAAGAATCACTTCTGTAGTCTTCCTGATACAGTTTTGCTATGGCATATCAACAATCCAGCACTGTATACTGAGTTATACACTGAAAGCACAGCAGGAACACTAAAAATTATGATGGTGCCAAAACACAGTGCACTGCACACTGGCAGCACTGCGAGCTCCTCATGCTCCTATCTCATTGGAATTTCACTTTGCTCCCAGGTGGCTTTGTGCTGGAATTCTGGATATTATGAATTCACTAGCAGAGATACTGGGGGAATACAGTTGTATAATACAAGAGCAGTGGGTATAGAAATCCTGGGCAGTAAAAGTACCCTAAAACTGTTTTATTTTAATTCTTTTTATTTGAAACTGAAGTTGTGAGGCCCGAGTCCTTGAGTGTGTCAAAATCAGAAAAAGAATCTTGACTGTTCTTTCACCTGTGGATATGTTCTCTAGAAGCGATATAGAATAAGTTCCCTAGAAGTAATTTAGAATAAACTGAGCTTATTCTACTTCCTTGTAAGCACAAATCCGATCCATTTCTCCTGCTTCTATCTCTCTGAGAAAAAGGTATGCAGGAATGTTGACACATCTCTATGGCTTTCCTGACAGTATTCAGATGCAGAATATCAAGACCTGTCGTCTGACTGTCCCATTACTGGACATGTGACCAACTGAAGTGTGTTGGGTTGTACATTGGGAGACTTCATACATGTGAAGTCATGCATAGGGGCTCCTCGAATCTACTGTCCAAACAAGCCATGGGAGATGAGTGAGATTAATGCCTTTCACATGACGTGACATGCCCATATACTCCTGCTACCCATCTGTCCACAGCCTTGAAACAAAGCAGCAAGTGCCTGCCTTTTGGTCATTGTGCCAGACAGTGGACACAATGGCAGAGTGGACACTGAGCTATTGGGAGTGAGAGTGTCAGGCAGTGTGTCAAAGAGTAGTTGCATAATTTTGGCATGCAGGTTTTGGCCTTTAGGTTAAGCACTCCTGGTGTAAAATGCAGTGGGAAACCCCAAGATTTAGAAATGGGAGGTTTCTACGGAAAGCCTGAAACTGGAAGTTAAATGACTGCAAAGTAGCAAGTTATAGAACTTAGGAGTTAAAGTAACATGAGAAAAACAGATTCTTAATGCTGTTTCTGAAGTAAATACTTTTTCCAAATTAAAACCCAGTCTCTTGATACTGAATTTTTCTCAAGTAAGGATGGATGAAAGTTCTATAAATCCTAAAACTGGTAAATATCTTAAATTGGCTCTGCAAGTTAATTGTTTATGAGAGCTGAAAAGGAAAATTTATCCCACTAAGCTTTTTAAACTTCAGAAGTTTCCTTGATGCACTTTGAAGTTATAAATTACTCTGTAGGCTAGCAAAAAACCAATGCCTAGGATGCTACCTTGGCTCTAAGCTGCCACTCTGAATGAAGCAAAGCTGGTCTTGTCAGTGGGATACTCCGGATAGCTTCCCTGAGCAGTATGGGATTGTCTAGTCTCACTGTGTACAATGATCTCATTTACTTCAAGAAGATGCTTTGTACATAGCTGAAGAGGTGTGGTCTATTCCCACTAAAAGTTTTGGTTCTGATGAATAGAAATTACCTTCACAAAAAACAATAAAACAAAAAACCCAACCCCACTAGAAAGCATTTCCTAAGACTTTTCCAAACTGCCTCTGTGGAGCAGTTTTAGTTTCAACATTCCCCAAAACTACTTTTTATTTCTGCCACCCAAGAAGGAACACAGGAGAAAGAAAATAGGAATGGCTCTGTGTGATGCATGTTAATGGCTAGAACATCCTAGATTTAAATGTAGAATCTGAACAATTTGAATATGGAGCAGCAAAAAAAAGTTGGTTGTTACGTGCTGTGTACTGATGTAATTAAAATTAGCCATAAGAAAAATGTTAGGAGCCTACAGGAGGAGTTAGGGAAAGTTTATGGCATGAGAAGGTGGGAACTTGCCACATAAATTGAAAGTGAGGCAATAACATGCAATTTACCTCTACATATTTAGACTTTGCCTTATTTAATTTCTAGGGGTAGAAATGGTGTTTTCTTTTCAAATGCTCAAATACTTTTAGAAGAATGAAGCTTATTTGCAGAAAAAGGTTTCTGGAAAGAGGCATTGTGGCTGAAATTCCACTCCCTTTACCTAACACAGATTCTTTGCATGGTTAGCACTCAGCTGGTGGGGCAGTGAGATGTCTTGTGAGAGTGAGTATCTGTTCCAGTCATGGTTGTGAGTACTTGCTTGGTGGCAGGATAACTTGGTCACTAGCTTATCATAAATTCTTTGGTTCCCCACATATCTGTTGCTGCTATTGAGAATCTCTGTAGACTTACCATTTACTGGGACCTTTGCTGAAGCTCTGTCCCAGTAATCATGGAATTGGCCTTCACTACCACTAAAGAGGGGGAAGTGAAAGTCCCTCATGGTCGATGTAGCTGTGTGTGATGTTTGAAAAATGTTAGTGTTACCAAGTCTTATAGTTTCTTAGCTCAAATCCACTTGGAAAAAAAAAAGTTGATCTGTAACCTTAGTATTTGTGAAGGAAAGCTTCAAAAACATGACCTGAGCTCACCCTTATTAAAAGACAAATAAACCACACAAATGTATTTATTTATTTTTCAGTAACTCCTGTTACAGCTAATCTCATGATGTTTTGTGGCTTGACTCACGGTTTTCAAAAGCTTGAGGTTGGCAATAGTGAGTAATACATAGAATGTCACATACAAAGTAAAACCAGCCTCTTTTATTAATTTATTATTTAAATTCAGGGGTTATATAATGCCAAAACCAGATTCTGCTGTGGGCTCTAGTCTGCTGTCTTAGGAAGTGTGTTTGGCAGTCCAAGACTCTGTCTTTGGAAAGAAGAGCTGAATCTCAACAACTACATCCCATACTTAAGTAAATTTTCTGTAAGCCATTTAACTGGTGAGCTCTGTTTCCTTATAAATTATTGTCAATTATCTCTGAGGACATTATCTTCATTGTCTTTCAGGCTTCTCTCTTCTTCAGGTCTCACTGAAACTGATTAATAATTTGAAAACTCTTGGGAGAGATTCTGGCTGTATATACGTCCCCTTTCTTTTGAAAATTAAGACTAAAAAGAAAAGCTTCTATATACAATGCACGTGAAGTTGTCAAAAACAGACAAAGGATAAAAAGTTGAAGACAATTAATTAATTAATTATGTTACTAGTCTCTTGAGGTTTATTTTAACTACAGTTTGAGTCTGTTTTCCTGTAGCAAAGCCCAAAGGGATTGGATTGTGGGTGCTCAACGGGGCAGTCGGAGGTAGCTGCTGTGTACCCCAACCTGTCCCGAGAGAAAGACAGATCGGGTGCAGTTTCGCCTGCTAGCACACCCCTCTTTCTGCCCTGCGCTGCTGGTCGGCGCTGGTGGCACGCACCCCCCACCCCATGGCGGATAGCTCAAATTACCAGAGACAAAGAGTCAGGAGGGCCCTCCGCTCACCGAGTTCCACGGAGAGATGGTTTATTCCTGGAAGCATGGGTGAGTCAAGAGAGCGAAGCACATGGGGACCCTGCTTTTATGGAGGGGTCTGAGGGCACAGGGGCGGTACAAAGGCGGAGCCGGGGAAGGGAGCCAGTGAGCAGAGGGAAGGGGCAGGGCAGAGGACCGGAGCAGGAAGCAGCCACACAGGCTGCTGGGAGAGGTAGTTTTAATCTTATCTGAGGGGCTGGGGGGTAAGGTTACATTCCAACCGCAAGGATTTGTGGGAGAGGCCTTTCCTTTGAACAGATATATTTTTCAAATACCTGAGTTTTTCCACCAGCCGGTCTCAGCCACTTTCCCTGGTTCACTGGCTGGTGGAGTGACCTCAACATTTTCCCTTTTGCATTTGCTGCTTTGGCACTGGGATTTTATAAGGGATAATCAGTAGATGGATATATTTTGAAAGGAATTCTGAAGTATTTAAAAACTATGCATTTTTCAGATCATCTATTATCATTTCATTAGATCCATGGCTCACTTTTTGTAGCACAAAGAAAGGTTTTCATTGTACAACAGTGAAGAAAGAGCAAATTAGTTGTCTTAATAGATGTTGTGGTTCACTTAGTGCTCCTCAGTGATTTTCTACAGAAGGATGATTTAACACTATGTTGTGATCACTGCTAGAGGATTCTCAATCTGGACACACAGAGGTGCAGAACATTACTGTATTGCCACTGGTTGTTGCAGTGTGTTGCCACTGATCATTTCAAAATTATTTACTCCATGGGAGCACAACACCTTTGTGAATCCCCATTCGTGCAGCCAGAGAAGGGCTGGTTATCTTGTGCTGTATGGAGTGAGCTTAATTGTCTCTTTGTCTATCTGCAGGGATTAATCCCAAGCCTGTATCCATAACTGGTGAGATAATTAACTCTTTAATTATTGATTCACACGTTGTGCCATGCATATATACAATAATTACGTTCATGTTTTCTTCTGTTCCGTTGTCTTCTAGGTTCTTTTAGCTAGCCAATGTCTTTCCCAACACTTGAAGAGAATGGACTCTGAATCCTGAGATGTCTATCTCCTGTATGCCTTACTGCTGTAAAAACCTCCTCTTTTACATCTACCAGTAAGCATGGAGCATTGCAATGGTGAAAAAGGCTGGTTATGTAAAACTTCAATACAGTTGCAAAGCAAAGCAGATAAACAAATAAATTAATATACCACTGGGAAAGTCCTTTCTTCAAACAAAATGTGACATTGAAAAAAATATGTTCATGCTTTTGTTATCAAATATTTAGAAATCTCTTTATTTTTTCTACTAAGAATAAAATTCTAGTGCATTTTTTATTTTTTAAAAATCTAACTATGCTCCACTGCTAATTAAAGCTATCAAAAGACATAGACAGATTATTCTGATGTCTTTTTCTCTCTGCATGATAAGTACCTTCAAATATCCTCCCTTATCCCATTAACAGTTGGATGTCATTTGAAAACTGAGTATTGATAGTAACTATTCTCAGCAGAATTGTTGAAGTCAGAGGGAGCCTCTGGAGGCTGCTAGACAATAAAATATGCATGCCAAATTTTCCCCATAGAGGTATACATGGCTAGAATTATGGGATTTTTTCCCACAACAATTGAAAGCTAGGGATTTGCAGGCAAAGGTATCTTCAGGATGTTTTCTCAGGTTGAAGAAGTTGTAGAGGTTGGTCAGAGGTCGAGATCTCGTGGACCTTTCCATACTGAGTTTTTATTGTATCAATAAGAGATTGATCTTGCATAAGTTTCCCCCTCCCCACAAAGTACTAAATCTTAAATTTCTTATTGTAGTATCTGTGATCACAACTCCCTTGCTTTCCTGCCTCGTATACTTTTTTTTTTTTCCTGGCAGTGATAATGATACACTAAGCATATTTCATTTTTGCAGTGTAAACATAAGGTAAGAAATCTACTTGTATTTGCAACAAGCTGTGTCTGCTGTTTATTAGGTTGCTTCTCTATTATTGTTTTTATAGTCTGCGTGTCAGTGGTTGACTTGATGCAGCTTTTCTCACACTCATAGAAGACATATGCTGCACATCATTATGCATTTAACCATAAGTCTTCATACTTCTAATGGAAGTAGATTCATGTGTTTCTTTGACTTTTTAGTAGGATTTTAGTGGATAATCAGATACCATCTGTGGGAATTATGACTTTGCTCTTAATTTTGCTAGCATTTTGGATAGAATATATTATAAGGAGCCCATGCACTATAGTGCCCTATTTTTCCTGTAAGGCTTGGCTTGAGATTTCTATTTCACAGTCCTTGTGGATGCCTATGTCAAGCAGCTGACTCCCCACCACTGAATTTGCACAAGATCTCTTGTTGCTTTCAAAGCAAGGAGTATCAGATCTTTCTATTTACACTGCTGTAGGAGGTTTTTAAAAATCAATCTTGACAACAATCACGGTAGTTTATAAAATTAGTGGAAAAACATTTTCCAACAGTCAATTTGCCTGCTATCTGAGCAAAAATTTTTGTTATTGCTGAATGCACAGCCATTGTACTTGTTAGATAATTTATAGTAAACACACGTCCTCTTAATTACATCATAGTGGCTTAAACAGATTTGTAGAGCCATTAAAAAATCAATACTTAGCTTTTAGGTGATGAATTAATTAACAGAGTGTGAATGCTGAAAGTTTGCTTTGTCCAGCATGCACTATGTCTTTTCATAGCTTCATCATCAATAGAGGGAAGTGCAAAATTTCGTGAAGTTAATAGGTTGAAAATGCTTATGAAATGCATCACTTTCTCTCTGACCTAGTGACCATTCCTGTAAACCTTTGTGTCAGTCCAAAAAAGTGGCACAAAATATTTTATTGTATAAATATATGTATAATGTACAAACAAATCTATTGTCCCTCTGTTTTAAGGCCTTAAATTTTCTCTTTGTGCTAAATCCCAGTTGAATTCAAGGTGAATTTTACATAAGGGCTTGGTTTGAAAGGTTAAGTTTACCAGCTTTGCAGCAAGAAAATGCAAACTCAAAGCAAACTTAAATAACAGTTTATTAAGAGTTCAAATAGGTAAGAACATAAACAGTGTCAAGAAAAAGTGTTCTTTTTTATTTTCCCAATCTTCCTCTCCTACAGCTGGATCTAGAAGCAGAACAGTCAAATGTTGGGAAGTGTAAGTATCTTCTCATATTGTTTCTAGGACAACTCTGAACTGATTTCAAACAGCTTTCTAAAAATATTTCACAGGATCATTTATAAGTTTGTAATTGATTATTTTTTCTAAATTAGAATGAGAGAATGCTGAGACTGGTAATACTTTTTTTTCCCCTAAAACTATTACGCATTGGCTGAAATGAATAGACTACAAGATCATACTAAATAAAAGCTATAGAGTTGTCAATTCACTGACTAGATTGTAATTTTGAGAAGTCTAAGTCTACATGTTCAGTCCTGCATATTAGGTAAGATCACTGCCTATCAAAATGAGTATTCCTGACTTCTCTTACTGTCCTCTATTTATGCAGTGAATTTCCTTTAGAAACATTTTCTTGGAAAATGCAACTTTAATTTTGTGTCCTTGATTTGTGGAGACACAGGAGAAGAAGCAGAAATGAGATTGTTGATTGCAAGGGGAGTGTTCAATTGATCCAAGTAATGTCACTATACCATGGACAAAAAGCTGGAAATACAGAAGTATTAAGTGTTTCTAAAGTATGTCACTGAATTAGTTCAAAATTTAGTTTCGATTCTGTACCAAGAAAATTCCACACTATCCAAATACACAGAACTGCTGAAAATGAAGCTGGAGCTGACAGTAGTAGCTGGTTCAGCACAGTCACTAAGTTACTTTCATTTAATGTTTATTATCTGGGATTTATGAACTGTCTAGTTATTTAAATGCATTGACCTTGATGCACAGCATATCTGCCCTTCAAAATGGTTTCATTGTTTAATTATTAACTTCAGTCTTCATTTTGTGTTACTAGCATAAATGTAGTTAATTTAAAATATTATTAAAAAATCTTCTGTTGTACCACTTTTTTTATAGTTTGATAATACATTTAGCATATTCATACCCATGTCAGAATTTCAACTAGGAACTTAAAAGAACCCCAGCAGGTCTGTCTTTCATGACGGGCTTCTTATCACTTAAAGTTCCTTGAGCAGAAGTGTATCAACTGAGATGTAAAAGGGGATTTTTCACTTAGCTTTCAGTTGAGACAATAAAACGTGCCAGCTATGTGGTGTCTAGGTTTTCATTTGTCTCCTGGAAGGTAAGCCATGATTTCCTAATTTCTTTTGAATTTATGCTTTTACAGTAGCCACAAATAAAATAGAAAATATCTAAACAGATTTTTTTAAAATGAGAAATAATGGCAGAATGGGAGGTGTGGCAGCTTTACATAATTTTAAAGCTGTGATGGTGTTTGGCACATTACGTTGCATTTGAAGTTTCTTATATCCATTACTGGTTGTGGTCCAAGTATTCTTCCTTGTGTTTAGAGATATTCTTCAGTAATAGGCATGCCTGCTCCCATAGAATACGAACTGCCACATCCTCAGATTAGCATTTTCTCAGATTCAAACTTAGCATTAAATAAATGTTTGGGTTTTTTTATTTCATATTTCGGATCAAACAGGAAGAGAGAGAACAGAAGCAAAATATATTTTGAAATATTTAGTTCTGCACACAAACAAGGAAAGCCTAAAACCACCATTTCACTTTTTCTTTCAGGATATTCCATGCAATTTTTCACACTTACAGATTCAGTTAAGATTTCGTTTAAAAATAGGCTTTAGAATGCTTGTGGAAACATAACTGAGCTGAAACAGATTAAATATTTAATATGGGAACTGTGTTTCATATTCCAAAGGACTGCAACTTTTTCTCTTCTTGCTTCTCATTGAGTTAAGACAATGGAATAAACTGTCTTGTCTTTCTATCAATTTCTTCTATCTCTGCCTTCTCTTTACACCAGTTTTGAACATGTTGTCATATTTAAAGTCTTGTGCAATTGGGCCATAGCCTTCATCTCCAACTTACTTTTTATACAAGCATCAGGAAAGAGAAGCCAACGTGATTAAGGTTTCGTACGTGTCTCCATAATTAAGTGTCACCTGGCAGCTAATATTTTGTATAGACAAACTTCTAATATTTTTAATTTGTAGTGTTTGCCTGCTATCTACATGTTAATCCTTCTCTTTTCATTGCACTGATATTAACCACAGAATCACAGAATACACTGAGCTGGAAGGGTTCAACTCCTGGCCCTGTGCAGGACACTCTTGTCACACCATGAGCCTGAGAGCATTGTCCAAATGCTTATTGAACTCTGTCAGGCTTGGTGCTGTGATCACCCCCCTAAGGAGCCTGTTCCACCCTCTGGGTGGAAAACTTTTCCCTGATATCCAACCTAAACCTCTCTGGACTCAGTTTCATGCCATTTCCAGGAGTCCTGTCACTGGTCACCAGAGTGAGAAGATCAGTGCCTTCCCCTCCTCTTCCCCTCATAAGGGGTTTCCACGAGGTTTCCTCTCAGTTTCCTCTCCAGGCTGAACTGATCAAATGACCTCAGCTGCTCCTCATATAGCTGCTCCACAAGGCTCTTCACCATCCTCATGGCCCTCCTTTGGATGCTCCCTAACAGTTTACAATCTTTTTTATATTGCAGTGCCCAAAACTGCCCCCAGCACTCGTGGTGAGGCCGCCCCAGTGCAGAGCAGAGCAGGACAATCCCCTCCCTTGCCTGGCTGGTGATGCTGTGCCTGATGCCCCCCAGGACACGCTTGGGCCTCCTGGCTGCCAGGGCACTGCTGACTCCTGTTCAACTTGCCATTGACCAGGACCCCCAGGTGCCTCTCCTCAGTGCTGCTCTCCAGCCTCTTGTTCCCCAGTCTATACACACAAGTTTGTTTCTTTCTATCTGCAAGTTTTTTTAACCCGCAACACTACCATCCTGCCTTCTTTTATACTGTCCTCTCTTTTGTGACCCGTCAGCCCTGCCACAGTACAGCTTTCTATTAACCTCTGCTTTGGTATCCCTCCTATAGGTCAAGTCTTTACAAACCCCATTTCTATCCCACTTTCACTCCAGTGTTTCATAGGAGAAAGATAAGAGAATTTCTCAATTTTCAATTTATCTCAATAATAGCTCTGAAAAAATGACTCATGTAGTGTGTCTTTTACATCAAATCTCATTTGCATCACTTCTGAACACACAACTGTTATTCTCAGCAGAATTAATAGTAGCAGTGAACTGTCTAACCTCTGGTTGTGGAGAGTGTCTTTCCACATTCTGTGAAGCATTTTCCTTCTTAATAACGTAATAGCATTTCTAGTATGTAGAATTTGTTTTTTCAGCTCCCTTGTTTCTGCTATGAATGGGGAGATAGTGAGAATCTCATTGCCATGGAATTCCAGGTGCATGAGACTGCACTCTCCAAAGCAACAAAGATGCACACACCACCTCATTAACAGATTGATTCCTTCAATTGAGAGGTCTGTTGTTGTGGGTCCACATTTTTCTAAGATGGGATTTTTTTTGGTAACTGTTTCATTCTTTCTCAGAAATTTGCAACATACGTGGGTTTTTTTTAAAGTATCAGTAGAATTAATGACAATAATAACAACTAAATTCCAATATTTCTGTGGTAAAACTGTTTATGGTCATTTAATTAATTTAAAAATAATAAAACACTTAAGCAGTGATACTTTTATGTCACTTCTACATTATTTTTAAGCAGTTATATTGGTTTATTGTTGAAACAGTCACTTTTGTAATGCACCTTTCAAGATGCATTGTCCACTTTTGATTGGAAGGTATTTCGACACGGTTTGATTCTGATGGTACTGAAAGGATGATTCTAAAGATGAAGCCATATCCACCTCTCCAAATAGAGTTTGGAATTCACAGTTTGACTAGTAAAAAACCAAATTGGTAATAGTTTTCAGAACTCTTGTTGGATGTACTTATACATTCTTTCAAAGTGCAGGAACCATTTCAGGCTCAACATGGGAATTAATGAGAAATGTTATTACATATTTCACATTCAGGATGGGAGCCTCTAACCTTTTAGTTGTTTGGGTTTTGGGGTTTTTATTTCCTTTTTTCTTCTTTTTCTCCCGGTCATGATGCACAGGGAAGAATTTCAGTGTAAGCTTCTTATAAAAAGCCCTATCATTTTCATTTTATATTCTTTTTTCACTGCAAGCACAGAGCTTTCTATTTATTTTTCAACTTCAGACTTACTAGCAATGCTTTCTCAAAGCCAGTGGAATCTTGAAGTGAAGTTGAGATTGATGTCCCTTAATTCACTGAAGCCAATGTCAACAAAGGCCAGGTTCTCAGCAGATTGACTGTGTGCTTTAATGGAAGATTTTTTCCACTGAATGTCTGGCAAATTTATCCGTTGAAGAGAAACACATCTCGTGATTGAAACTGTAGCCTCACAGCAGGCTGAGCAGGACTTGAGAATGATTTGAGATGCTGAGCATACATTTATTTTTATGCTCTGTGTGATTAAGTTGCTCCTAAATAAAACACATGGCAATTAATCTGAGAGAAAGGAAACAATTTACAGTACCTTTTTCTAATAGCTACACATGTACACAGCTGTCTACTGCAAATTTTCCCCTAGGAGGGACAGGTCACGCGGAAGAACCTTGACCCCGACATCCTCTGCTTGATCTTTTTCTGACGTGGCGCTACAGACTTCGGCAGAGAGCCATTAGCCATCCATCTTCTTTGCGCTTTTGCTGCCACCTCATTGCTGTTTCAGCAGCAGAGAAGGAAGGGCAGGCAGATGATGCTGTTTCTGACATGTTGGGAGAGGTGGGTGACACTCTGTGGCTTTTACATAAGACTCGTAGAAGTTTCAGTAAACTCAAGAAGGAGGTGAGGTAAAAGAAGGCTAGAAAATGTATAGCTTGAAGAAAATAAATGAAGAGAGAGGAGTAGAATATATTACATCTACTTTTTTTCTTCCACTCCCACCCCTCCTTCAATGTATCTATTAAAGTTTATAGTTTACTGTCAGAAGAAAGACCTCTTCTCTCTTTCATGATTTTTTCCATTGACATGTGACCATGTGCATTCTATGCTTCACCTGGTTAAACAATTTGGTTTAGAAAATTAAACTTTTGATTTTTCTTGCTGGACTTGCATATTGTTTACCCAAAAAAGGAGAATTCCTTAAGAGTTCCCTGCCAGAAAGCCATGGAGGTGTCATATCCACAGTGTTTTGTCTAGACCTGATCTTGGTGGTCCGAGGAGAGCCCTTTGACTTACCTGACTCTCCCACTGATGGAGGGATCAGTGTTGAGGAATATTCAAGAGAAGTTTTTTGAGATTACCAGCTCTCTCGGGCTCTCTATAGAGTGGCCTGGCCTGGGGTGAGTATAACTGGCATACAAATAATAATTCAGTCACTATATCTGGGTCATTAGGATGACAACAGCCTGGAGCAGGAAAAACAAGAGTGGTCAAGGATGCCTGTTTCTAATATTTAACAGTTCCTGGAGTTTAATGCCATAACTGATGGGAAGGGAAAGGATATTCCAAGTCCACTTCTGCTCCCCATACATAATGGCAGGATTACTTTTTAAGTAGGTCAAAACCTGTTTCCTTATTATAATTAAGTGTTATGCAAGTGAAAATGCAGAAAGTGTCTAATCTCCCCTGTTGGATGCTTGGAAATTTAATTGTGCAAGATGCTCTCAATGTTACATTTTTATACTTTAGTACACTTCTTCCTTTCCTGACGCACCTTAATGTTTCCATTTCTTCTGTAGTTCTGAAATAAACAATGTCTTTGAAACTTCTGGGTTCTACTATTTCACAGTTTTGGTCAGTACCAATTTCATGTCCCTGTGCTAGTTAGCTTGTAACACTTTTCACATCTTCTTTTCCTGCTTCAGTGGCTGTTGCTTTCTGATCCGCTCTGTACTCTGCTTTGATCTAAATTAGTTGCTGTCAGATATGTGCATAAGTTTGAAGAACAATGGCAAGCTCCATTTTTCTACTTGACTTTCATCACAGGTGGCCCACATGCAGGTCTCTGTGTCTTGATTAAGAGCAGTAGGAAAAAATACCCCTAAAAGTCTTGACTTTTGCACCTCATTATCTACTTCATGATGCAATCTCCTCTGGCCACAGAATGTTCTGGTGAATGCATAACACAATAGTAAAATAAAACACATATAGTTTTCAGGTGGCCTCTAAAAAACATACTTCCTGAGGAAGCATTCAGTATTTCTATTTAAAATGGAAATTGAAAACTTATGTTGTTTCTTTGTTGTTGGGTTTGTGTTTTGTTCTTTCATTTTCTTTCTTTTCTTTAGCATCTGCCTCTTCTTCCTCTGCTGTTCCTGTCTTTTGAATTTGTTGATTTTTTTGTGTTCCTCCTGAACCAGAGTGAGCATGGCTGGCCTGGAGCTGCAGATGATATGAAAAAACCTGTATCACAACACAGAGCAGAAAAGTCTCATTTAGTAGGCTTTAATAGATTGTAGCTGCCAAGATGGGTGTTGTAGCAGAAATAACAACAAGAATTGGTCTGCCCATTCTGCTAATTCCTTAGCTCACTGTGCTTTCTTTCTACACAGGACATCTGTAAAACTAGATCTGAACTGTGCTGTCATTCCCACCTGGTCTATACCTGCCCATCTACCCTGCTTCTCTCCTTTGAGATTACCTTGCATTTTAAATCAATGCCCATTGATTAAATGGTGCTGTGATGCTCAAGATAAACAAGCAGTTAAGGATAGACTGTCTATGTTTGAGCTTTCCCTATGGATTTCACTGCCACAAACACTTGAAATAAGGACCATTGGATTCTTACCTGAAAAATATAACTCAGGAAGCTGACTTGATAAAAACTGTGGTCAGAAATGGACAATCTGCTGAATTAAATATCCAGCAGCTTGATGAATTAAAACTGCACTGCAACAGGTAATGAATGGAAGTGTTTGTGTTGAGGGGCTGATGAAGAGAGTTTTGGCTATCAATTGGTCATTTGTGAAAGAAAGCAAAGAACTAAATCATATGGTCATAATCCTCTTTAATAGTTTTACGCGGAATACACGGAATAGTTTTACATGGATTTCCATGCCTAGCCATTTTGTGACAGTTTATGTGTACATCCTTTCCTTTAGTGACAGAAAAATACATATCTCATGGGTTTTTATAAATGGTATAACTCACAGGCCACAAAGCTTTAAATTTTAGGATTGAAACTTCTTATTCAGTCCTAAGTTTGGCATGATGTGGGCTGTCATGCCAGCAGTATCTCAAACTCTAATGAAAATTTTACCTTATGTATTTTTACAGCCCTTTCTTCAAATTTTGTGGCAGTGTTTGATGACACTCTCAGAATTCAAAAACACCTTGACTTCCATCAAAGGAAAAAATGGCAGGTCTGAAACCCTAATATTTTCATTCATCTCTTCTGATGAGCAGCTGGAGTCAGATACTGTTGCACTGAGTTTTAATAGCACAATTATTCTGCAAAATACTATTGTAATACTTTTGCATTGTGGGTCACCAGTTCTTCAGTTTGTCTTGTCTGTGATTCTAGTACAAATAAGACTTCAGTCTGTAAGGGTAACTTTTATGTATTTTTATATATTTGCCCAGCAAAACCATGGGGAACTGGCATAAAATCTGTTTCTGTCATCTTCCGTGTGAATAGCAGCCTATGTCTTTTCCCCCACTTTTATACTGCATCCTGACCTTCTACAGATGTTGATGAGGTGTCTTTCATCTCTGCTGCACCTTGGAGTTTATATTTAGCATCTCTGCACATAAACATATCCTGTTCCTTGCCATCCTTGAACACCTACCACAAACTTCCTCTGCCTTTATCACTGTCAGGTTCCTTCAAAGAACTGCTAGTTATTTCAGACTACTTCTTTCTTTTTTTACTTTGTACATCCTGACAATTCTCCTGCTTGGTCTTTTTCTCATGAAAATGTTCCCACAGGGTTGACTTATTTGTTTTTAATTCTGATACTTAGTGAAGCAAATCCTGCCTGTTCTTCTTGTTCTTCTCTCCCTGCTCCATTGACATGGTGTTCTAGTGTGGTACTGCCTTGGTGGCATATCCATCCCCCAGTTTTCCAGAGGGACACTACAGTTAGGGACATAGAGTAGAATGGTAATATGTTGGAAGGAGAAACTCCACTTTCAGAATTTTTCTCTGGAAGTGAAGGAGTTTTTTTATAAGGTAGGATTTTTTTCTCTTTTAATTTGTGCTTGCTTTTTGAAAAACGTGTTAACTTAATGAGATGCTGAGCCCTTGCAACCCTAGCATCACTACAAGTTATCTGAGTGGCAGAAGTACTTCACCTTTTTTTCTCAGAAGCTATCTCAGGTTTCACTGCTCTCCTGAGTTTCCCAAATGTCATGTTATTCAGCTTTTTTCACACCCCTGGCCAACCCATCAGCACGGTCATTATCCAACCTCCAGAACGGATCTACTTAACACCTCATTAAAAAAAATATGTTCAGCTCATCTCCTCTCACTGCTCTTCACTTGTCAACAAGTTCTGCTCTTCCCCCTTTTATATGCAGTCCTTTTGGTGCTTTGTATTTGTCAATCATTAGTTTTTACCCTGTGGTGCAGTTTTCTCATGCTGCTCTTATTAACCATCTCAACCACATTATATACCACTGTTTTTAGCTTACAGTATATATCTATATATGGATATTTTTGTTCTTAATTATCCCTGAGCTTGAATGCTAAAGCAAAGGCATAATAACATATTCAAATATATCTTCTCCTATTGTTTGGTTGCGGGTTTTTTTGTTTTCTTGTTTGTTTTTTTTTTTTTTTTGTGTGTAATATATTATTATGAACATACTGTTATAATTTTGTTGCAGCAGTCAGAAACTTTTTGGATGCACTTTTTCTGTAGAAATTATTTTCTTGCTTGGTTAGAAGATTAAATATTTCTTTAGAGAATCTATAATCTTCTCTGAAGGAAAATTGTTAAAAGCAAGTTTGCAAATACAGAGACAGAATGTCTTTTGGTGGTTTTTCAGTTGGTTTATTTTTATGCTGTGCTACAGTTAAAATTTAAAAGTTAGCAGACAATTTTCCTAATTTTTTTCCTCAACAGAAAATAATGTAAATTCAATATGTAATGTGTCATCCTTGTAATTTATTTTAAATATGCAAGTAGCACTTTTAGCTGTATTTGTGCCCTTTACTGCATTTCACTACACCTTTATAATATTCTGTAAAGAGATGTGTGACCTGGATGGTTCTTGAAACCAATGATAAACTAGCCTGATGATAGGAGTAGGTGATTAATGATGTTTTGGACCATTGGGGAAAAATGGACAAGTGAATAAAGACTGTTTTAAAAAATATTTAACATTTACATGATTTCTTATGTAGCACAATCACTTGATTTTTTTCTCTGTACATAAAACAGTGTCTGTAGTTTGGGGGAACACCAGTGCTAACTACTAAATGCTGACTATGTGAAGTTGACCACTGTGTGTTTGAGTAACCAGAAAAACTGTGGTGATATTTGTGGCTGTCACCTGAACATAAGAGCAAAAAGATTTCTGAGAAATTGGAGTTTCTTGGTACACAACAGTGTTCAATGAGTACTGGCAACAATTTGTCTCACCACTTGCAGCTGAAACCTGAAGATTTTACTCTTCAAACCCAAAATATCTATGATAGATTTGAAGATTGTGAGGGCACAGTGAACAAAACTGAGCATCTCAGGACCAGAAAAAAAAATCACAACCCCAAAATGTTTTGAAGCATTTTCAAAGTGATCCAGAGCTTCTATATTCTTGATATTCTGGTGGCTTTGGTTCCTCCAACACCAGAGTATTTTTATGTAAGCAACTTGTTTTTCAAGGAGGTACCCTGAACATGTCTACACTGAAATGCACACTGAAATGTTAAAGCTGTGAGGTTCTAAATACAGACTACGGTACTGGATCAATCTGTTGAATTATTAGGAAATTTTTCCTGCAGAATCAGTTTAGCTGAGCTCAGTTATAACTAGAGTACAGTGGTTCTCATACTGATATATCTGTGAACCTCAATTTTAAGTTCAGGCCTGTATTGACCTCTTTAACCTGAGCAAGACAGAGCTGCTTTTGACAGTGCACAGGAATGAGAAATGAGGGGGAAGAAATACTATGATACATTCTCTGCCCCTGCTACAGCCTTCTCCTTTTTCTGTCTGAATTTTGGCTAGAACAGAAAATCTGATCTTCATTTTGAAACCAATATGCTTGGAACCCACCATGAAATCTCCACAGCAGAATATGATAATCTGATTAAAACAAGAGACTGCCTTTAAATAATTCCTGTCATCGTTAAAAAATGAAGAATAATGAAAAAGGGGAGCGGAAATGATGAAGGACAATATTCTGACTACATCTATCACCTCTTAGCTGTACCTGTGTATTTATGAATGCCATCAATGTCATAACAGTAACTGTCTTCACAGAAGCTGTGCATAATGAATCATTTAGGTTGACAATTTATTGAAGGCAACTGTTTGTTTCTCTTCCTCATTTTTTTTTAATGCTCTTATGATTGCTGATGACTCAAATCTTATGTTTAGGGGGCTGCTAGCTGCACCAGAATAAATAGTTCATTACTATAGCTATGTTGTGGTTGTGAAAAAGAAGGGGAAAAAGTATTAGCCCAGCAAATATCTTGAGAGCTGAATTATTTTCTTCATTCCCTGCCTTACTCAAGAGTGGGAACTACAAAGTACTATATTGCTATATTTGCCATCACCTCACTGCAGAAACTTCCATTATTCATAGGAGAGCAGCTGAGGTCAATTCCATGTACTTTGTGAAAGGAACCCTACTACTCATCCCTTACAGTCTTCTAGACTGTGAGCTGTAGCAAATGGATAAGGGAAACAGTCTATTCCATCTCCATGAGGTATGGTTTGGACTTTGAGTTTCCTTGTGTTTTCTAGTGCAATTTCATGTATATAACAAGCAAGACTTTTGATCAGTCTTAAAAGAATAAGATGAAACAGCTTTTTTTTTTAATTTTAATCAGATTAAAAATAAAAAATCAAAAGAGGAGGACAAAATATCAGCTGGATTCTGAAAAACTTCAAACATATTTGTAGATAATAAAAGCCGGAGGACTTTCACTGAAATTGCAACATAATTTATTCTTAGCAATTAGAGGGAAATTGGACATACTTCAAATATGACATAAAAATAAAATGTTCTCCACATCAAACTGACATCTTAGTCTTGGAATACCTACTGTGTTGTATGCAATCTTGTTTTCTAGTCTCTGTCTTTTCAGCCTCAATATTCTGATCAATAAATGCACACCTAGGCAGCCATAGTGACAAAGGACAACATCCTTCCTTCAGATGATTGTTGTTGAATAGAGAGCATGAAACATCAGCTACATTTGTGCATGTTCCATTCAGTGGTAGGTACTTTTGAGCTCTGCCTTTCCTTAGCTTCAACTTAATAAAGGATTTGTAGGGTAGATGCAGAGAATGCTTTGCAAACCAAAGGAAATGTCCCTGAACTGCAATTAGTTTGATTAGTTATGAAAAAGTTCTGAAACATATTTGTCCCCTTAATTGAAAATCTGTAATAATTTTATGCTGTATAGAATAGAGTGGTTTCTGTGGTTTTTTTGCTGAGATGATCTGGAATCCTTCATTAATTATAGTAAACTATAGACAAGAAGTGTTACGTTTGTTTTCTTTATTCAGGACTGCAAAACATATTCAGTCAACAAAGTGAAATGGCTGAGGGAGAACATGAAAAAATATTTCAACAGTAACAACACAGCAGAGAATTTCATAGCACTTAGTAAAGCTTGCTGAACTGTTAATTTTCCTGGAGCTGTTTAAGTTCCACAGGGGCACTGTTTCTTTCCTTTGGCCCCATCTACTTGGCTTTTCATCAGTAATGCGCTATCCTATATCCATTACACCTACCTACATTAAGCTATACTCCTGCATTGCATTAAAACCCATATGAAATATTCATTAGAAGAACATGGAAAACTGACACACAGTCACTTTTTAAAGCAAGTGGAATTTTATTACCTCATCTGGAATTATATGGTCATAGAAATCCTTTACTTCTTCAGGTATATCCCTGCATCTCACCGAGTCTAAATAGGAGGTTTACTCTTCATATTTAAAATGTGATAAACTATTTGTCTTTGAAACAATTGACTTGAAATTTATTCTTAATACGCACTTTTCCTAGGGAAAAAGAAGAAAAAGCCTTGGGCTGAAAATCCAGACCTCTCAGAGTGCAAATGTAGCAAAGGTGGATTAGCACTCTGACACTGTGAATATTTTAGCAAGGTGGAAGAGGAAATTATCAGAAGTTTATATGCCAGGTATGGTTGCTCCTGCATGATTTTACTCATGTGAGAAGCAGAGATGTATTACCTTTCAAAATGTAAGCCTTGTTTCCACTCTCTGCCTTGGTAGTTGAAATGGGTTCTTTTAAATGTAAATGTTTGCTCTTGAACTAAGCCCCCTCCACCTGGGTCCTTCACCGTGGAGGTAGTTTAAGGGAGCTTGCAGTGTCTACATCATTTGACTGAGCACAGTGTTAAGATCTTTTTTCTAGTGCAGATCTGGACCACCATATTTATTTACCATAGCACAGCAGCTGTACAGGTTGACCAGTATGAGTACGGGAGCATTGTTCAGTGTTCTCAAGTATGTCTATTTTATTCCTGTGTCATGTCTTATCAGCACCAGTGTCCCTGCAGCAAAGCCTCAAGGAGGTTAGGCTCTAGATTTAATGTGGGTGGAAGTGACTTTTTGTTGACTATTTCTACAGAGTGCATATATTCTGTGTTGTCCTTTGTACATAGGACAATTCAGATCCAACACTTCACCAGACCTGGAGTGTGGTGTTTTATTAAGTGGTAGAGTAGATGGCATTTCCCTTCCTGAGCTGTGCAGGAATTGCTGTACACCTTTGCCTTTCAGAATGTTGTGATTTAAGGCTGAGATTTTCCAGTGCAATGCTGGATGTGTTTCAAGTCCACCAGTAGCTGACTGGGAGTGTGTATGGACAATTTGCTTTTGGAAGCGCAGTGGAAAACCATGTTTGTAATTTTCTCATAAAACCATGGACAAGTCCATGCAGCATGTTTCTTCTTGTCAGTTATTTACAATATGCAATTTAAATGATACCTTTTGCATTTGAGAAAGAAATGCAGTAAGTGCTGCTCAAACCAGGAGTGTTTGGGCTTGTTAGAATCTTTCCCATGGTGGAAAGAAAGGTAACATATAAACTTGCTCTGAAGAAGTATTAGTACGTTAAAAGAAGAGAGTGTCAATATCCACTGAAATATCCATTCATGATAATGATCTAATAATGGATTGATTTTTATCATTATCTTGCTACTAGATCTCCAGCTGATGTTTAATGGCATATGATTGTTTATTTGAATACATTCATAGACTTTATTCAACATCATAGTGTATCTCATTATCCTATGATCAGTGATGTAAGAACTTGTCCATACGTGGATGTATTGGGTTTGAGTGACAAGGTTTTGGTAGCTGGAGGGCTACAGGGGCGGCTTCTGTGAGAAGCTCCCAGAAGCTTCCACCATGTCCAGCAGAGCCAAAGATAGCTCACTTGAAGACAGACTTGCCACTGGCCAAGCCCAAGCCCAAGCCCATAAATGATAACATATTTTAGAAAGGGAAAATACTACTGTGCAGATCTAATTGCAACTAGGGAGGAGCAGAGTGAGAGTATGTGAGAGGACCAGCCCTGCAGACCCCCAGGTCAGTGGAGAGGGAGGGGGAGGAAGTGCTCCAGGCATTGGAGCTGAGATTCCCTGCAGCCTGTGGCAAAGATCATGGTCAAGCAGTGTGTCCCTTCAGCCCCTGGAGGTCCTTGTGGAAGCAGAGGTCCACCTGTAGCCCTTGGAGGAGCCCCACACCAGAGCAGGTGGATGCCTGAAAGTGGGGTGTGACCCCGTGGGAAGCCCATGCTGGCACAGGCTCCTGGCACGATCTGTGGTCCCATGGAAAGAGGAGATCACACTGGAGCAGGTTTCCTGGCAGGAATTGTAACCCTGTGGGGAACCCAGGGTGGAGCAGGCTGTTCCTGAATGACTGGGGAACCCATGGTGGAGCAGACTGCTCCTGAATGACTGTGCCCTGTGGAAAGGGACCCACAATGGAGCAGTTCATGAGGAAATGCAGCCTGTGGGAAGGACACACATTGGAGAAGTTCATGGAGGGCTTCCTCCCATGGGACAGACTCCCTTCCATGGGATGAACTCCACACTAGGGCAGTGGAAAGACTTCTCTCCCTGAAGAGGAAACAGAGGCAGAAACACATGACATGAACTGACCATAACTCCCATTTCCCATCTCATTGCACCTCTTGAAGGGAGGAGAGAGATGGGGGAAAGGTGTTTTTATTATTTGTTTTACTCCTCATTTTTGTATTCTGATTCAGATTGGTAATAAATTAAAGTAATTTCCCCAAGCTGTGTCTGTTTTGCCCTGGACAGTAACTGGTGAGTGATCTCTCCCCATTCTTATCTCGACCCATTAGTCTTTCATTACATTCGCTCTCTGCTGTCCAGTTGAGGAGGGGAGTGACACAGCTTTTGTGGGCATCTGGCATCCAGGCAGGGTAAAACCACTACAGTGAGAATCTACAAAATAGCTGCTGTGAAATAAATGCTGCAAAGAGGTGATAGGATTTTCTTTTCTTTTCCCAGGGGTGAGAGTGTGGTTTGTATTAACCCTCTGTGCAACAATACTCATTCCAGAAGTGTCCAGACAGGGTCTTATTGTAAAAGAAGATGCTAGTAATTAGTTACTTTAAAAGGAGTCATGAGTCACGTTGTTGCTTTCTTCTGACAGCTGAAAAAGGCTCTTCCTTACTATGTGTGGTTACATATCAACTGATTGCTTTGTTACAGATCCTGGAAATTTATGTTGTCTGTTAATACTAATCTTGATTCAGAAAACATAAGGGTAGTACAAATGTTTTTTTCTAGTGGCCCTCAACAACCATGTTATATATAGTCACATTAATGAATAACTTTTGTACTCTGCAAATATTAAAGCACATGCACACACACACATACACAAATTGTATAGCATTCACTGTTCTAGCAGTGAGTTACAAAATGTCCTGTCCCAGCAGTGACGTTGCAGGATGGTTTTGGATGTTAAAATGAAGTTCTGTTATTGTGTATTGGTTTACAGATAATTCCATAATGCATGTTACTCTTTTTTCTTTATGACCTGGTCCCTAGTAATAACTAATTAAATATTGTAAAATAACTAACTTGTCTCATAAAAGTGGACAGCTTTTTTCTCCTTCTGTGTGATAGGTTCTTGGGTTTACCACTGCAAATTGTGCTTGTTGCTTGGGGTTCAACACTTAATTGAAATTCATAAAAAATGACAAGCTTCAGCATGCAATGTTCTCATGTTTGTGGCCTGCTTTTCTACCTCTGAGTCTTAACTCAGAGACAACACTTGCTCTGTGTTTCCTTCTCAGAAATATATCAATGAAGGTGCAAATTTGTTCCAACACTTGGAATCTTATATGAGTGGGATTATCAGATTCAACTTTAAAAGGGTAAGTTGTACTTTTATACATAAATCCTCAGCTAACAGAATCTCTGACTAAAGCTAGAAAAGAATCCAAGTTTTCATGTCTTACTAACTGAGAAGTACTTTGCCCAGTCTTTAATTTTGGAAGTGATAGCAATAATAGTAGTAGTGTGCAATGTTTGATCCTCACAGACAAGAGTACTATATGCGTTAAAGACTTACTTGTTTCAGAATATGTTTTCTCCCTATGTACGCTGAATAAAACAACCTGGGAAGCAAAATGCCAGACTAGGATGGTCCCATTGGACAGAGAAGTGTGACTCCTTCAGATCCTTTTGAAGGCTCTGGAAATAGCTTGCGTGACATCTCAGTTTACTTCTTTGTGACACAGAGAGAATGACAAATTTTCTGTTGGAACATGAAATCTTCTGAAAGAGAGATTTACAGTAATGTAATTACAAGATGTTTTTATCAGAGATTTCCTTGGGCTCCTGAGTAGCAAAATTTACTTTTTAAAATTTCTTTTTGAAATAGAAATCTCATTTTTCAGGTTAGAATAATAAATCCAGCTTTAATACTTCCTTATCTACACTGCTTGTTTTAATGCTCAGGCAGGTGATTTTCTTGGGGTACAGGCCCTAGATAATCTTGAAATGCTTTCCTGTTTAGTATCATGAACACTTCTGCATAGGATGTAGTTGAATCTACATGCTAAATGTTAAGTGATGCTAAATTATTAGGTGGCCTGTAGCGCTGAATACCCTACTGAGTTTAATCCTATAGCTAGGACCCTTCCCATCCCATTCCTCAAAAAAAAACCCAAACGAAACTCAACCCAAAAAACCCCAAACCTCTGGAGAAAAGGTCTGATAAATACGGCAGAAGCCAAACATATTTTGATAGTGTTTATATTGCTTTCTGAGCCTGGTCTGAGTGCTCGTCTAAAAAGGTAGAAGTATAGAGGTTTGGGAAACCAAATACCTGGGAGAAGTGACAATATCTATTGTAGAGGGTGAGCCTGTCCAGCTAACTCCTTGTATCCTGGTTCTGATGGGCTGGAGCTGAGAGTGACAAAAGACATGGAATGATAAGAGTAATTATTCTTATTATTACTACTATTCTGAGTCTGGTGTTCTTATTTTATATAGCTAGAAGTACTTGTTCAAAATAGCACACATAAAATATAAATACCTGATCTCAGCAAAGGCAGGCTTTCTCTAAACTACAGAATCCCCTAATTTTCAAAGGTACAGCACTGGATATTGTAGGTTATGCTGAAGGACAGCAAATAATTTGTGAGCCAATGTATACTTCTTGTGCTATCTGTAGGATGTCTGAAAACATTAAAAATTCATGATCTTTTAACAAGGAGCTACAGCAGTAACAACATCTAGCTCCAGCAATAGTTTTCAGGTTAGTGCTTTGAAATATTTATTTTGTCTGATTTTAAAATGTTTAGTCTGGAACATTTTAAATTACACTTTCCCACTGTATATATTTGGCTTGTGGAGCCTGTCTCGTGGACTCTGAACATGTATGGACTGCAAGTTACTCTATTTTATTGTTTAGAAAACCAGTCTGTGGTAGAAGTCCAATGTAAAAAGCAAAGTGTCCTTTTGAGAATGCCAGGGTCAAAGTGCAAGGCCAAAAAAAAAAGGGAAAATGAGATAATAGGAAGCTTGTGAAAATTTTTTGGTGGGAATAGAGACCTCTGAAGTCCAAGAACATTAGAAATGTACAAAATAGTGTCTGAATGCATGTGCTAACAGAATCAAATATTCTGCAAAATATCACAATTGAGTTCTAAAATTAATGAAATGGAGTAATAAAATAACAAACTCTTAATTACTTAACTGATTTGGTCTTTTTTTGTGACTTCTGAGAGCATAAAAGTAAATTTTTATTACTTTATTGAGGATTTACTGTTTAAAAAAATTTGTCACAATTTTCAAGGAAATTGAGGGACTTTTGGCAACAGAAATGTACAGAATCAAGTTAACAAGAACATAGAAATGTCACAGTAAAATACATAGAAATTAAGTAGTTAAAACTGCCTGCTTTGGTTAGGACTAGATATATAAATGATATATATATATGCACTGATGGATATACTTGACAACGTCTAGTGCATCATATGGGAAGGGAATTAAGTATTTCAATATATGGGGATAGCTTTTTAATTCAATCACAGACAAGTCAGTAGAAATGAGTGAAGCTTCCTCATTAGGCCTTGTCAACTGGAGAATAAGTGAGACAAGTTTGTCTGTGGCTTATTTTTCCCTTTTGTGTTTTCCTTAGCTGTTTGCTTTTCTCTGAACATTTTTTGCCTTCCTTTCTTTTCCTATTAAGGCCCAACTCTGTTTTCACTTATAAAAGAAAGGTACAGCTGTTGGAGTGAGATCATAGATTGGTTCTTGTTCTCAGGAGATATGACCCTAGAGATATTTTAGCTTGTGACAATAACAGGTGATGTGGCCTGTCTTCCACATAGAAGGGGTGTGATTAGAAGGGGTCTAATTTTTTAGACAAAAAAATTAAAAATCTTTTAGTAAAAGATTTAAAAATATTTTACTCTTTATTTCTCCTGAAGATCCTAATACAAACTCTCCTGGGTACATCACAATAAAACTTACTCTAGTGACAGACCTGCTCTAATTCAAAACTATGTCCAGCTACAACCAGTTCTCATGCATATTTGTTTTTAAGAATTAAGATGACTTTCATAAGCATTTTTGGTACTCTTGAGATATGATGACATTTAATCATTAAAAAAGCTTTAGACACAGCATGGGAAAGTGCTCTATTTTCTATCACCATTTCCCTTCAATTATCATGTAAGTGAAACCAGATAGAAGGCAAAATAAAATCCAGTCGACTAAAATATTTGCAGACTTCATATACACATTTTCTCCCACATTCTGGTAAAAGTCTCCTTGCAGTCTCTCCCAACTTTAACATGACCTTTAGAGCTAGTCATATCTCTGTAAGCTTTTCTTTATTATTTAATTGCAGGCAAATAGATAAGCAATTGCCTTATTTAAAACAACTTATGATGTTCAATAGGCAGTAACTACTGTAACAAAGAAGGGAATGGGTGGATATTGTGTTGGAACTGGAAGAAGAGTTCTTATTAAAAACATTTAAGGTTTAACATTGTATCTATGGTTTGGTGATCAGCTTCTGATAATCTGTTTAAACTAGGAGATGGAGTAAAAATTTTGGGCTGTACCCCTACATTAGCACTACTGCAGTTCCCCTGTTGTGTCCATGCAGCATGTCCCCAGTGACACCAGCAGTGCTTGTCCAGAAGACCTGGACATTCTTTACATTTACAGTTGTGAGAAAAAAGGAAACAAACTGGTTGCATGGGAATGCTTCAGGACCCCTCCCTAAAAAAAACAAGGCCATGATTAAAGAAATCACTCAGGGATGTGTATTTACACAATCCATTAACCAGGGAAGTAAATAGAGCTTATTCATTATTTTAAAGATGGGTTATCTTTCTGAAGTTTAATGTCCCAACTCAGGCCCTCCTGAATTACAGTTTGGCTACTTGATAGCAGGAGCCAAAAATTACCTCAGTGCAACTGTGATCAAGACTTACCATTGTTTAAGTGTACAGAATATTTTAGTTATCAATTAGTTAGAAAAAATAAATAGTTATAAAATTTTTAGTTAAAAACAAGTTAGGGTATAAGCTGTGGAGAAGAATCAAAGCTTCAGATACATGTTCTATTCCCCCAGCTTCCATGTCTGAAATACCTTTGGAAGTCTTAAACTAGATTGGAAAAACTGGGCCCCTATTTTATGGCCTACAAAGTATATGGATAAGAGGAGTTTGGGTTTTTTTATAGCTCAGAAATGCCATTATGTATTTATGTATTTTATTAGTGAAAGAACAAGCTGAAAGGAGGTATATTTGTGACAAGAGGACTGTATTTCTTTTACAATAGGTGTTTGTCTTCTTTCAACAAGTGTTGTCCAGTCTCTTTGATGTATATACTTATCTACTACCCTTCTTTTGTGTTCCTTCCTTGCTTTGTCTGATGTACTTCTTTTTTACCCCAGAACAAAACATTTGTAGTTGCATGAGATTTGGGATAGTATTTAATGGAAGTACAGCAGACAGAATGGGTATATATGTGGGGATAAAGTTATCATGACAACAGAACTCTTTGTAGCCATAAAAAGAATAAAAAGACCTACCCATAAAGTAGGTGAGCAGTATAGGACCTATGAATGGGGCTTTGAACAACCTGATGTAGTGGAAGGTATTCCTGCTATGGTGAGGGGATTGGAGCTAAGTGATATTTAAGGTCCTTTCCAAACCAAACCGTTCTGTGATTACACAATTCTATGATTCTGTGAAGGAAAAGGGAATATTGGGAAAGTCATATGGAAGGAACCAAGATACTCAAGGGTCATAAATGGATTAGGGTACATTCAGTGGTGGGATTGATGGGATTAGCTGAGGCTGACCTAAGAAGGGTACACCACAAAGGGTGGTGCAGAACATGACTTTCTTGCGGACTGTCTGAGGGAGAGAGCTGAAGGGCTCACTGGAAAAAACAGGAGTAGCAGCATCAGAAACAGAACGGTCAGATAGCCTTTAGTCCTCAGCATTTTGGTGAGTCATGCTGGAGAGAAGGTAATTGATGGTAGCTGTGCTTGATTTAGTTACTTTAGTTACTGTATGGAAACCACCACTTGTTTCTATTAAGAACATGTTGTTTAAGTGGGATTAAGAATTTAAAAGAAAGCTGCCTGGGCACCCAGCCAAACAGGAGATATCCATTTATAGTTTAGCAATGATGAGCCAACATTGGGAATTACTAGGCCAAGTTCCTCCATGATGTAAGCTAATGTAAGCAAGCCTGAGGCCCTGGTGCATGAAATGAGGCTATGTTTCCCCAAAGTGTAACCGATACAAAAAAAGCTCCTTGTTGTCAGCTTGTAGAGGTTCAGTATTAGCATAAGAAATAAGGGAATTCTGTCTGGATGGACACTTGCCTGCTGAAAATAAAGTTCATACAAGGAAGGAATGCTGCCAAAGAGGTTGGGTTTTGTTGCTTAGAAAATGAGAACTTGCTAAAACATGAAAATCTGCAGTGTGAGAAAAGGCAAGGAAGTATCCCCCATGCTCTTGTGTTATGAGCTCAACAGGGAAGGGATTTGATTTTGAAGATTTTTATTTCTTTTTAAGGATGTAACTAGATAAGTTGTGCAATATGAAAAATACCTACAGCAAAAAAAAGTTTTAACATAGAAAAGTGCAGTATCTCTTTCTCCCCATTCTCATCACAGTTGATTCCCAGGCTTAAATATTTAAATAGCTGCACTAGTTATTCTCTAACTTATTTTATATGAAGGCATTTGCTTTACATGTTGCCTTATCCAAAATTAGCTTTAGTTTCCTGCTCACTGGTTTCCCAGTAACCTGGGAAATCATAACACATTAAAAAATATGATATTTTCTTTCTCGGCTCTAAGTTGGTTATATTATTCTGAATTAATTAATTATCTGAAAGCTTGAGAGCTGTGTCGAGGCTTGCCTAAAATGATATAAACAGTCCCAGACATTGTCTGGCAACTATCTGATGTCCCTACCAGTTAGAAGATGATTTATGTCTATAAAGTTCTGGTTTGCTCTCAGTTTAAAGGAACTTCAAAGACCTCTGTAGTCTCTGGGGACAGAGTTGCATCCTTATGACTTGATACACCAGCTGAAGAAAAATTGATATAGCATGGAAATATATTGTCAAAGGCCTATCCATTATTTACTGTTGATCAATGCTGAAAGTTGAAGTTTAAAGTTGAGGTCAACAGTTCTTTGTCTCAGCTATTTAACAGAAAACAATCAGAAGAGTTGGAGCTGGGAGGACAAGGGGTCCAAGTGATGAAGCACCAATTGATTACTCCTTGACTTCTCCCTTTGGGAGTGGTTGTGTGACAGAAGTTTGATTCATCATCTATCCTGTACAGATGGATAGTAGTGATTGCTTTGTCGTGTTCACCTTTACTTGATTGAGCACTGGGGACTACTAGGTCATATGGAAGGAGCAGACAGGAGTGTAAACAATTGAGAAGATGCATGGGGTTGTAGCAACTCTCTCAGATGGGCCTGAATATTTAGCTCTAATTCTGATTACATAGGGTTTAACGCAATGTCATGAATGGAATAATCATTATGTGTGAAAGAGGTGCTGTTCTTTGTATTCGTATTTTGGGGAATGTGCTAGTAGGAAAAGAACAGGTGACTTACCATCTTTTGAGTGAGTATCAGCCTCCATAACAGCCTCCTGCATTGGGAATATTCTAATTTGCAGTTAGCTGACTTACTTTCCATAAATTCCTTAACTTCCTCAAAAGTAAGGTGGTTCTGTCAGGGCAAGTGAAAGAAGAACTGGGCACAGAATATCTAATGATGTGATATTTAAAAAAAAAAGTCATTTGTGATTATACTGTGCTTATAATGGAAGTCTTCGGGAAATGTGCAGTATTTGAGCTAGGTCATTGTCGTGGTTTTGCTAGA